>CM030362.1:854928-1024928 GCA_017893485.1 Hemerocallis citrina
CGCCATTTGAGTGCTGCCAAAATTCGTCGTCAGCTTGTTCGGAGTCAATTCACAGTTCATATGGCTACTTTAGCTACTTATTCCCAAGCAAGTATGCGGAGTTTGGCTTGCCGTTCGAGTGCTTCTAAAACAACACTGGATAAGTGCGGAGTCCATTCATGGTTCATAGAGCTGCTCTAGCCACATGCACCAGAGCAAGTGCACGGGGTTCAGCTCGCCATTCGAGTGCTCCCAAAACTCGTCGTCCCCTTGTTCGGAGTCCACTCACGGTTCATAGGGTCACTCTAGCCACTTGCACCCGAGTAAGTGTGCGGGGTTCGGCTAGCCATTCGAGTGCTCCTTAAATAACTCTGGATGAGTGCGGAATCCACTTATGGTTCATAGAGCCGCTGTAGCCACTTTGCCTCCGAGAAAGTGTGCGGGGAACTACTCACCATTCGAGTGCTCCCAAAACTCATTGCAACATGTTCGGAGTCAATACTCATGGTCCTTAGAGTTGACTTATCAACATGCCTCACCTCCTGAACGGCTCTCTCCTACAGCTTGGTGATGCCCTTCATCCCGCTCGCCTCCCGAGTGACCATCTTCCAAACGAGTTCGGACCTCAACTCATCCTTAAAGTTGCTCCTCAAACTCGCCTTCCGAATGGCTCTCTCCTAGACCCTGGTGTGCTTTTCATCCCGCTTACCTCCTGAGTGGCTTTCTTCCAAACGAGTTCGGAGCTCAACTCACTCCTAAAGTTGCTCCTCAAACTCACCACCTGAACGACTCTCTCCTAGAGCCTGGTGGTACTCTTCATCCCGCTCGCCTCCCGAGCGGTCTTCTTCCAAACGAGTTCGGAGCTCAACTCTTCCCTAGAGTTTCTCCTCAAACTCGCATCCCGAACGACTCTCCGAGAGCCTGGTGATTCTTTTCATCTCGCTCACCTCCCGAGCGGCCTTCTTCCACAACAAGTTCAGAGCTCAACTCTTCCCTCGAGTTGCTCCTCAAACTCGCCTCCCGAACGATTCTCTTCTAGACCTCCTCTTGAGTGGCCCTCTTCTGCAGCAACAGGTTTGTTTGATTCCGGACACCGAAACTCTTCTCAACTTCACAAAGCTATGGATATTGCTTGCCCATTTTGACCCTAAAGATGGATAACTCTTCAGGTGACTCCTGAAGAGAAATTGTAGATCTTCGAGTCACCTTCGAAAAGAGGGGTCACATGTTCCAATCAGACCTTTGTAGCACTGGAAAAGTGGGTTACAATATAGTTGCCGAAGCATTGTGGCAGTTCGGAGTCGCGTGCCGAGCAAACGTGCCCCTGATCGAAAACGGAGCAAAACTCTATTGAACGGTCAACGTCAAAATGATACGTGTTAGCTATAGAAAATGCCACAATAGCTCGGTAGCACGCTCCGAGAAAACGAGCTCCCGAGCACCAAGAAGAAGTGAAAAAAAAAGTTGACTGGGTTAACGGTCAACGCCACGTGGCGATCAGCTGAAGCGTCGCCATGCGCGGCGAACAACACTGTCGTTGAACGAAAATGACAAAAAAAGTTCTCCCAATCCACGCTTGATCTTGATCAACGACTGAGTTACGCCAAAAAAAAAACTAGTTCAACGGTCAACACCACGTGGCGATCAACTGAACTGTCGCCACGCGCGCCAAATAACCCTGCCACCAAACGAAAATGCCGAAAAAGTTTCTCCTCCCAATCCGCACTTGACCTCGATCAGTGGCTGAGATTCAAAAAAAAGTTGACCGGGTCAATAGTCAATGCCACGTGTCAGCACGTGAAACCACCGCTGGAGCTCAATGACGCACGCCGTGCATTCATGCCTCCGACCGTGAAATGGCAAAGGAGTCTCCCTCCCGATCCGTGCTCGATCATGATCAACGGTTGTGATTAAATCAAGATAATTTCTTTTATTTAATTCATTTATTTAATTTTTAAATTGAATTAATTATTTAAAAATTTTGAGAAATATTTAAAAATTCTAAAAATTCTAAAAAAATTATTAATTTGGAATAATATTTGTAAATTCTGAAAAGATAATTATTAATTTAGAATAGTTAATTAAAATTTTTGAAAATTAATTGTTAAAATTCAGAATTTGATTAAAAAATTCAAAAAATGGTTAAAAATTGGAAAAAATTCAGAAAATTCTGGAATAGTCACAAAAAGTCCAGAAAATTCTCAAAATAATTTTGGGTATTTTAAAAGCTCAGAATAACACCGTTACACCGTGAGCAAGATTCAAACTTTCCCGAGAACTCTGATAAGTTCTGTAAACCATTAAAAACGGGCGAACTACTCAAAGGCTGTGAAACTCAGTTTTCGGGAATGGGGGGCTTGTGATATGGGGTAAAAATAGAACTAAATTAGAAACATTCAAATCGGGCACGAATCTTAAAATTTTCAGGAGTAAAACAATAATCTTCACTAGAAACAGGTCTATGAAGTGGGCATCTTGAAGCCCCATAACCCAAAACAGATCTGTCTTTATTGGGTTGTCATAACAGCCCCATGCAAATGAGTCCAGATAATTTAAAAATGATTTCAACTTATGATTATCTATAAGAGACTGTTCAAAAACCATATCTCTTATCTAGGGGAGAGTTCAAAACTCAAATCCCCTCAACTACTCTTATCTCTTCATGATGAAGAGAGAGCTGATTCAATCCAAAAACACCAGGAAGTAGAGATAAATTATTATCTTGAAACTGACCCATAAGGCGACTATAAATACCCCTCTACCTCCACTAGAACAAGGTAATGTGTATTTTGCCACTAAATACTCTCCTTTTATTCTTGAGTTCTGACTTGAGCATCAGAGGGTCCGTCGTTGGGATCAACCCCGGTGTTTCAGACTTTTGCAGGTCAATCGGAGCGATCGTCACCATCAAGATCTGATCCAACGGTGCAAACAAGTCAGATTCAGAAGTCAACATCAGTTGAAAGCAGTCAATACCGGTGAAAGTCAATTGTTTTTAAAATAACTCAAATCATCTGTTTGCTCCCACAGAAAATAGCAGCAACAGGCAAGAGTTTAGAAGACATCCATAATTTGAAGCTTGTTGATTTCTTCTCTTCAATCTTCTTCTACCTTGATGGCTCCTCCTCTTAGCTCTCCTCCACTTAAGCTTGATGAAAATTTTTCTTGGGTGTATAGGAATTTAGAAAAAGGGAAATGGGAGATTTTTTGAAGCATGAAGATTGTAGGGTTTAGAAAAGAAAAATGAAGATGGAGGGACATATACATGTATTCATACATACATACATACACATACATGATACTCAATAAGAAAAAAAATGTTTATATTGTTATATATATATATATAGAGAGAGAGAGAGAGAGAGAGAGAGAGAAATGTTTCGTTATG
The DNA here is from genome assembly GCA_017893485.1 of Hemerocallis citrina. Lineage (NCBI taxonomy): Eukaryota > Viridiplantae > Streptophyta > Magnoliopsida > Asparagales > Asphodelaceae > Hemerocallis > Hemerocallis citrina. Next base: position 858,296 of record CM030362.1, read on the forward strand.
CACTAGACCTCCGTGTGCACTCGGTCTTCCCGCCTTCGTATCGGCGATCTGAACCATCCACGTTGATCTAAACATCTAAATTAGTCTAAATATGTAAAATCAAATCATTTGAAATTGATTTGCCCATCCATTGAAGTGTTACAAAATTGTATGGCTGAAAATTGTTATTTTTTATAGTCACATGATGGATGGGCAAATAAAATTTAAATAATTTGATTTTACATATTTGGACTAAGTTAGACGTGTAGATCAATATGTATGGTTCGGATCGTCGATACAAAGGCAGGAAGGCCAAGTGCACAGAGAGGCCTAGTGCACAACAGAACATTTCTCTCTCTCTCTATATAGAGAGAGAAATCTTTGGTTGCTCACTGCTTTGGTGAGCACTCACGAAATAGAGCACCTATGACAAATCCGAACTGCTCATATTATTCTATATGCCTAAGATAGCCTAACAATAAAAAATCAATTAATTTGAAATTCATTTGTCCATGATTTGCATCATCACAAAATTGTATGGTTGAAAATTCTAACTGCATGATGGATTGGTAAATGAACTTCAAATTACTTGATTTATTATTTTTAGGTTATCTTAGGCATATAGAACAATATGAGCGGTTCAGATTTTTCATAGAGTCTTTATTTCACGAGTGCTCACCAAAAGTAGTGAGCAACCGAAGATGACTCTCTCTATATATAAACAATCATTAGCACAAAAGATTGTTACCTAAAATAATAGGGACAATCTACAAAATTAGTTGAGAAGATATCCCATCTCTGGTTCAATAGCATACCTTGTCGGGTTCAAAACATATTAAACAACTAGATTTGCCCGCGGGCGTGCCTACGGCACGTCTTCGGAACGATACAGCATATGAATGTCTTGTAAACAGTAAAACAACAATTATGTTGCTCAAGTTCGATGTCGTTCTTCCCAATAACGACATCTCTTTTTTAAAAAATTGTCGTGCCGTTATTGGGAATAACGGCATAGCTTATTTTTGTCTAAAGATCGTACAGTATCAATTGTGACTCGAGAGAGAAATGCAAAAATAAAAATAACTGATGCCGTTCTCTTAGAGAACGACATAGATTATACTGATGCCGTTTTTCACAATAACGGCATCAGTTATAATCATTTTACACAGCTTCCTATGATCGAAAAATCCCTTCTCCTCTTTCCTACCCCTTCTGATGCGTAAACTTCTCTCTCTCTCATCGCTCCTGTTACCCACAAACCCTAGATCCCAAAATCAAAAAATTCCAACCATTTGAGTCCTGTAAAATTCCATACATCCTACCTCCTTACTCACTCTCATTTGCAGCCTTCATCCACAACGAAATTTTTGCTAGTGGTTTTTTGGTTGAATTTGAAGGTATTATCATCTTAACCTTATGTTGGATTTTTATTCCAATGTTATGTTTATTGTGAGTAGTGAATAACTTGAATATGTTTTAATTTTTATGCATAGGTATGGAATTTGATATCCCTATTTGGTTATATTATGGGGATGAAGTAATTAAGGATCCGAAAATTGGATATTCTTATAGTGATGTTGGACCGGTAATTATTTGGGCTACCCCCAACTTTACGTACGCAGAATTAATAGATAAGATATATGAAGTCACCAATTGGGATAGAAGTGAAATGAGTCTGAAACTCAGAGGCCGTTATTCTACTGGTAAAGGGGATGGGCAGTATTTCATGTTGGTACCCATAGATAGTGATAGTTCTCTGAGGTCTATGTTGCTTAGGACACTTCATCCAAGTTTTGGTTGGAATATAGTTGAGTTATATATCGATCAAACGAGGCTTCCAAATACTACACGAGTTGTTATCGAAAGTCCAAGGCCCACAAGGACTTTGAAACCATCTGCAGAGTCACACGCAAGGATTTCAAATACAACTGGAGATACTAGCACAACTCCAACGGAACCTGTTTCCTCCGAATACGAGCAGGTACATCCGACCCCATTGCCACAAAATATTTTGGTGGCTTGCATTGCTATGGAAGACTTTGACAACGCCGTTCTAAATAATGACTTGGTCGAAGAGGAAGAAGATGAGGTACGCGGTCTCGAGGATGATGATGAGGAGATTGCTGTTGAAGCTCCAGTTGTTGAAGTCAATGTTGATGTGGCGGTTAACAATGCTCGCGTGTTGCCAAGTCAGGACACAACTGCAGCGATGCGTGGATCGCAATCAAGTGAATGGATGTCCCATGCCACCATACATGAACATGGACAGTCTTCCATTGGTTCTTCCAACTTGGATTAACTCTTCATAGGTCAAAGATTTCCAACCAAAGATGCTCTACAACATTAAGTGAAGATGTACGCCGTGAAGAACCACAGAGAATTCGTGACGGTAAAATCAGATCGTTGTCTATACCATGTGAAATGTAAATACGCGCCCATCAACCATTCAGCTGTGGAGATTGCAGAAAATCCATCACTTCAAAATCTAGTTGGTTGTCCATGGCGCTTGCGTGCAATTGTTCCCAAAGGCCGTAATTATTTTGTGGTGAAAAAGCTTGAAGGTGTACACACGTGTGAATCCTACATTGACTCAGGATCACAGCAAAAATGACTCGACGGTCGTATCGATGGTCATAATGGATACTCTGAAGGGACAACTCTCAATAACACCAAGAGCCATAATTGGCTTAGTGAAGGGTAGGTTCCATTACACAATATCATATTGGAAAGCTTGGAAGGCAAAACATAAAGCAATTGAGAAACTATATGGTTCTTTTGAAAAAGCGTACACTAAATTACCATATCTACTCAATGCAATTCAAGCTTCAAATCCGGGTATGGCTGTACATTGGGCGAAGATTGCGACCAGTCCGGGTATAGAAACATTTAAGGGTGTTTTTTGGGCATTCGGTCCTTCCATCGAAGGATTTAAATCATGTAGACCAGTTATAAGTGTAGGCGGCACTCACTTGTACGGGAAATATAAAGGATGTTTGTTGATTGCGGTTTCACCAGACGCAAACGGGAGGTTGTTTCCGTTTGCGTTTGCACTGGTTGACGGTGTAAGCATAGAAACGTGGACATGGTTCATGAACTGTATTCGGTGCTTTGTTACAGATCGTGAAGGTCTTTGTGTCATTTCTGACCGACATGCCGGTATTTTATCAGCAATGGAAAATGAGTTTGGTACGTGGAGGGAACCATTTGCATATCATCGGTACTGTATGCGGCATTTTGCTAGCAATTTTCATTAAAAAATTGGTTCCAAATTTTTGATGAATAAGTTAAAGGTAATTGCGTGTCAAAATCAGTGGAAAAAGTACGAGGAAAAGATGACACAACTTGAAGCTAGCAATGCTGATGCGGCTAACTGGGTGAAGGAAAAAGCGATTGAGAAGTGGGCACTTACTGCCGATGGTGGGCGTAGATATGGTATAATGACAACAAATCTGTCTGAAGTGTTCAACTCGGTTCTAAAAGGTGTTCGTAACTTACTTGTCACCGCAATTGTAGAACAAATATTTTTCCATCTAAACATGTACTTCACCGACCGCCGTGAATCCGCGCAGACACTTATCAGTGAAGGTAAACTATGGGCACCCCGGATTCAGGATCTAATTGATGTCCGCCGTGAAAAATCCAATTTACATGAGGCAATAATGTTCAATAATCGCGATGGTGTTTTTGTGATGAAAACGGGCATTAGAATGGACGGTGGATATCAAAAAGGTGGACATTGGCATACGGTGGACCTAGAGGGCCGAGCTTGTACATGTGGCAAATTCCAACTGATCCACGTTCCATGCTCTCATGTGTTAGCGGCATGTGCTTCACGTGCGCTTGATTATCAACCGTACATTGATCCCTTCTACTCTACGGATTCGTTAGCAAAAACATGGGCACCAACTTTCAATCCTATACCAGACGAATCTTATTGGCCTGCCCAAAGCGCACCGGTACTTATAGTTGATTCTAGTCTACGTTGGGTGAAGGGGAGGCCTAGGAGTACTCGCATCCGCAATGACATGGACGCTCGAGAAGGTGGGAGTAGCGGAAAAGTATGTTCGAAATGTGGTGTGAGTGGACACAATAGACGGAGTTGTAAGAATGTACAAAGTGTGGGGACTTCACAATCTACCCGCACTTGAATATTTTCCTTGTTATTGTATGTTAGTTATGTCTCCTCTTTTGTGAGTGTTTGTATGAAATTATAAAGTTGTTTTTATATGTTGAGCAATTTAAGTTTAAATTGTTTGGAATGAGATTTGTTGTTTGAATGGGTGGTGGATATAGTTAAATTTGTTGTAAATAAACAATCACAACAAAACATGCACAAAAAACATGTACAACTGTTCAAACAACTGATGCTGTTGTTGTGAATAACGGCATCTTCTTTCTAAGCCGTTATTCTCAAGAACGACTGTGGTGACAGAAAGTTTGGCAGAAATCTGAAATTTTGAAATTTTGATGTTTAACTGATGCCGTGATTCTGAACAACGGCACAGTTAATAGATGCCGTTATTTTGAAAAACGGCAGGATTTGAAGTTGCCGTTATCTTGGATCACGGCATACTTATGTACATCTTCAGATATGCCGTTATCTTGGAGGGAAGGGGGGTTATACGAAGATGCCGTTATCTTCAATAACAGCATCAGTTTAGGATGTCGTTAATTTGGATTACGACTGTGGAGACAGAAATATTGGCAGCAAACTCCATATTTGCTAATTTTCCCTCTATGCTGATGCCGTTATTCGCAATAACGTTACAGGATTAAGATGCCGTTATTGAAAATAACGGCCTCTTTTATTCATGTTTTTTACATGACTGACATGCATAGACCAAATCCTTCTTCAATTCATTGATGTGCATGTTTTCACAAACCAACATCCAGACTTCAATTCAAGTCGATTCAATTCAATTCATCAATTTTCAATTCACCTTAAATTTTCACAAACCAACTCCTTCACATACTGGATCAAGACTTCTTTGCATGCCTTTTCAATTCAATTCATCAGGTTTCAAAATATTTCACAGACTTCAAATACTTCACAGATTTGCACAACTGAAATCTAAATGCACATCAAATTTCAAAACATGCACAACTGAAATCTTTCAAAACATGCACATCAAACTTAAAAATACTTAAACAATTCATCAACTACATAGCATGCACTACATAAAGTCTATAATTACAAAAAAACAAGAAAGATCAATAATACATAAAGTTTTCTTCGGTTTAACTCGGCGTGAAGTGTTGGGGTGCTCTCCTCCTTCGAGCCGGGACTTTCCGCCTACGTTCCCGGGTCTCTTGCGTTGCGGGTTCACTTGGACCAACTCCTTCTTCATCACCTCCTCCTACTTCAATCTCCGGATTTGCCAATTCGCTTTGCGTAGGAGGGAAGCGAACGGTCTTACCCCTTCGTGGATGATGTGACGGAGTCTGAGGTTGAGTTTGAGGTGCGAGGGGATCTCCTAATTCCAATGCTTGTTGTGGTGGAGGTGGAGCTTGTCTAGTGCTAGGTCGAACTTGTTGAGTTGATACTTCGGTCGACCGCATAAGTTCGTTGAAACGTGAACCATCTCCAACCTCTTCAAGAGAGGTACGACAATTGCAGAGGAGGTCTCGTGCCAATTCTTTGCATGCCTTATTGGCGTTACTCTTCAAGACACTCGCACATTTCCTCGCCATGTCCCATGTGTTGTCGATCTATAATAGTAAACCAAATTAGACATAATTAAATTCATCATATGTAAAATTTCACCGAAATAAATGTAATTGACCGAACAAACTTATTTACCATTAGACGGTATGATGAAGCTTTTGGTTGATACATGGGTTGCGAAGTTTAATGTGCGGGTGGTGGTTCAACTTCGTGCGCGGGTATCGGTTGTTGGATACCCGCGGGAAGATCCGTTTTTGGCGCAACATACAACCTTGTAATGCGACGGTACCATGCCATATAAGCTGTTTGCATTGATCCGTTGTACGGTCGTACAATACCCTCTACTACCAACTCGTACCTCCGCTCATTCCAACATCCTACATGAGCACGGTGGTGATTGGCCCAATCCATATTTGGTAAACTACCATGACCCGTGATGTTGTGAAGTCTTCGGTCGTACAATGAGTTTACGGGGACGGGTTGTTGTGCATTGAATTGGCAAAGAACACGGCCGGGGTAATAAAACTCCACGACTGAGAAGTTTACAAGTGGAGCTAATGTCAACCACAACTGATTATTGGCAGTGCAAATGGGTGGTAGACGTTGTAGCCTATCATCTGTGTACAGGGTCCAATTGACGAACTCTTCCCTTAACTGATCGAGTTCATCCCTGTAATAGGGGAGGACACCACGTGGGTTATCCCTCCATATACGCTTCCCCGCCCAGTAGGCACCGAGAGGAGCTCTCAGCACAGGATTTTCCTGTAGTACTCTCCAACTTTATTACAGTACCGTGACACGGGGTCGGCCGAGGTGTATTCGTTCCCAACACCATATTTGCAAGATAGACATCGGTCCGGTCATTTGAATCGACCCCATCGAACAGTTACAGAGTGCACGGTAGAGGGAGGCTAGAGCCGCACTCCGGCTGTCTGCAGGTCAGCAATGAGTGGAAGGTACATGAGGTGCACTACATCACCTGAAGAGTTAGGGAATAGAATCCCTCCAATCATCGACAGTAGATATGCGCGGGTATAGTTCTGGAGTTGGATGTCCGTCGGCACGTCTAGCAATCGATTAGTGAACTGATCGTCAAGGTATGAACGTCTAATGGATTCCCCAACGAATATTCCGTGGTCCTCTTCAGGCACCTCCAAGCCAAGATAATCTCGTACCAATGCTACCTTGTTGAACATCAAGTTGCCGGTGACGGCCACCCCATCAATTGGAAGACCCGCAATCACGGCTACATCTTGTAGGGTGACCGTCATCTCTCCAACCGGTAAGTGAAACGTGTCTCCGGCCTCCATCGCTCCACAAGTGCGGTAAGTAGGGCGTGGTCACACTTGATTTTCGCCAGCTTTGACATTCGGTTGAATCCGCTGCTGACCAAGTAATTTTCAATACGGGGGATCGCCGGCATTATGTAGTGCATTCGGAAACTCATCTTCTCTACATCTCCTGTCCAAACGGCCTGTGATCTGTGGTCTTCTTGCAGATATAGAACGGTAGGATCTAATGGACCCGGATGTCCCCGTGGTCTATACGAAGAACTAGAAGAAGCATCAACACCATGGGAAGAAGATGGTTGTGTAGGATCCATTGGCCTGTCAACAATAACAAACACTAATCAACAACAATTTTAGTGAAAGAATTTTCAAAAAAAACTAAGTATAATTCATCACAAACGCGTTATTCCTCAAATCCGAATCGTTCATAACATTGTAAAAAAATGGATTTTATAAACTAAGTATGAATTTTGAACTACTTGCAATCATCATAATGACAATGAACCCCCCCCCCTCCCCACAAAGTATCTCTCCAAATTCTTTGTTTTCCTAACAAATTGAACAATTCCACCTTTCTCAACAATTCAACATTTTGTAAACCCTATATCACTAAGAATCCATAATATTATTTCCAAAATTACTACTTAAATAACACAAATCTACATTACTTGTACTATACTACCAATGCACACATCTATCATACTATCAAAATCAACTTTACAAAATAAAATTAGGGTTTTTGGATACTTACAATAATTTCGGATTCGGATTGATTTGGTACTCTCAATGAGAGATTGAAGAGTAGACTCTGAGTACAAATCAATTAAATTCTTGGGATTTTCGGAATTTTTTTTTCCCGGGGGTTTAGGGATTTCGGAGTCGGAATGGAGAAGGAAACAATCGCAAGGGATAAGGGGGAAGAAGAAGGGGTTTTTCGATTATAGGAAGCTGTGTAAAACGATTATAACTGATGCCGTTATTCAGAAAAACGGCATCAGTATAATCTATGCCGTTCTCTAAGAGAACGGCATCAGTTATTTTCATTTTTGCATTTCTCTCTCGAGTCACAATTGATACTGTACGATCTTTAGACAAAAATAAGCTATGCCGTTATTCCCAATAACGGCACGACAATTTTTTAAAAAAGAAATGCCGTTATTGGGAAGAACGACATCGAAATAACAGATGCCGTTTTTCCCAATAACGTTTGTTGTTGACGTGTCCTAAACAAGGGCATATCACTAATTGTTTTGGAAGGTAGGGCAAGTCATTAATTATTTTCAAAAAAGAGGGCAGTACGGCAAATTTTTCGGATCAACTCCTATTTACAGAACCTCCAAGATCGAATCACCACGTGGCAAAATCTCCGCCGCTCACAAGATCGAACGGTCGGATTTCACTACATCCAAATCAGTAAAAATAGTACCCCAGTAGTAGAACAATCGATCGACAAAGCGGGTGAACGTCACAACTCCCGACCGATGGGAGAATGGTTCAATGAGCGTAGACAAATCAACGGACACTTGGTAGGCGCAACAGGCTCGACAAATCAACGAACACTTGGTAGGCACCATGGGTCAAACACTTGGTGTGCAAAGAAATTATCACCGCAAAAGAAACCCAAAACTAACCAAGCTTCTTGTTGGTCAAGTCTACTAGCTCCACGATGACTTCAAAATCACCACCAAATGCGGATAATCTCACTCTCAATCAAGATCGAGCTCAGAATAAACCCAAAGCTTTGAAGGGAGACTTGAACAAATTCTTGTTACTTAGCCCCATCAAGAAGATTTATCTCCTACCTTGACTACACACAAGCTCCTTGCAAATCCAAACTCCAAATAAAAGGAATTGAGATAGCTTCAAAAATCTCAAAATTTCCAAAGAAGACGAAAAGAGGAGGGGAAGAAGTTGGCTCTCGGGCTCAAAACAAAAGAAACAAAGAAAAATTATGGACAAAGAGTTAGGGCTAAAGCATCTAAGTCAGGTCGAGTCTCCAAACCGAACCCACAAAATCCAAAACCCCATGTTTTTAAAGTAGGCGGGTCTGCGGGTAAAAAACCCAAACCCAGTTGCATTTTGAACCTGAACCCGAATTCCTTCTTCTCTGAACGAACCCCTTCTTCGGAAAACAAAAAATCCACCAACTTCGAAAGCTGCTCGTCTTCGAAAACCAACTTCTAGATCACCGTTGAGCTACAACACCCCTCGCCGACCTCGATTCACCAAAGCTTTGTCCTCGATGAATCTCCGAGCTCCACCACCTCGGAAATCGATGAGAGTAGCAGCTCGACAAAACTCAAGCTCGACGAGATTCAGCAGCTTGAACAAACTCGGGGTCAACGAGGATGAGCAGCTCGACAAAACTCTAGCTCGACGAGAGAGCAGCTGGACCAAAGCTAGAGCTTGACAAGGAGCAACTCGACGAAGGCAACGAATGAGCTCGACCAAAGTGGTAGCCTAACCGCAAGGCCAGGTCGACGAGGCGATGAACGAGCTCGACCAAAGGAACTCAACCGCCACGAGCTCGTCCCAAAGCAGCTCGACCAACCCTAGTTTGCCCATAACAAGCCCTCAAATCCCAATGAAAATAGGGGAGCTCGACAAGTTCGTCGGTCAAGCTAAGGGGCTCCTGTTGCAGCCGTTGGCCATCTGATCTCCGCGAGAATCACGCGTTCTCATGATGGACGCGCGAGATTGAACCACGTCGCCCATTGTCTTCCATGTCGCTCCGCTCGTTTTGCAGCCACCGGATCTCTCCAAAAGATGCGCCGGCACTTGATCCACGCTATCATTCACGCCACCTCGCTCAAAGCCATTAGGAGCGTTCAAACCCATCAACGGGCGAGCCAAATCTTGAACAACGTCCTTGATCACGCCAAGAAACGTGCCAAGACTTGATAATTCATGAAAAAATCACTGGAAATTCATCTTCATTAATTTAAAAATTAATTATTTAAATTTAGAAAGTCAATTAATATTTCTGAAAAATAATTTAAATTTGGCTTTATTAATTAAAATTTTCAAAAAAAAATGATTTTAAAATTGGGGGATGTTTTTAGAAAATCCAGACAAATTCAGAAAAATCTGAAAAATCACTGAAAATTGCAAAAAAAAATCCAGAAAAATATTCGCCGCCTTGAGAATCCTCTGATCAGTTCCAGGTATCTCCAATGCTCCCTGAAAGCTGAGATTGATTTGATGAACTTGTGTTTTTTATTTATTTATTGTTAACAGTGGGTCAAAATTCTCCCGTGTTACATTAAAAATAGTTTAATGAAACATACAACTAAAAGATGAAGTATGCAGTTCGTGAAACCCAACATGCTGGGTCATGAAACTCATTCTCCGCAAAAAAGAGAACTCGCTCCATATAAGAGAGTTCCCTGCCAAAAATAATAACAATCAACATTCAAATAATACAACGAAATCTAATCATACTTATCCACCGAGTCAAAGCAAAATCTCAAGCATCCACCCAATCTGATCGGAATATGTCAAAATAGAACTGGTGTTTTCATTGGGGCAGTTGCTATGCAAAATCATTGTACAAGTTTTTGAATGATAAAGAGTGTGAGAGTAACAGAAGATAGGGTTTTTAGATTTTTGATTGGCTAGCTTGTGACAATGCAATCCTAACAAATGGCAACCCCGAACTAATTCTGGTAGATGCAATCACCATGTTGAAAACGTTGCCAATTTACAGTACAGTCATGTCCTGTCCAATACATAATTCAATTGTTCATCAGTGGTGAATCTAGTATGAATCTAGAAATAGTGATTGATAGATGACTGTAAGAGGCATACCATACTCTATAGAGAAAAAACTTGTGAAATGTATGATCAGCAATGACCTCTTTAATCCAAATCAACTGTAATGATGAAAGATAGTAGATTTTAAATACCCATAAATGGTATTTTACGTAGAAATAATATTCTTGCTTATTTTGATGATCCACGATACAGAATAAAGAGTTCGGGTATCACAGAAGAAAGAGTACGGTGAGTACAGAGAATTATTTGCCCAGTCATGCGATTTCAGCTACATTGATATTAATTTGAAGGGGTGGAAGTGTTTGAAGTTGTGGCATTGCCGGACTTTAGATGGTGATAGGTGTCACTTGATTGCAGGCAAATATGCGCCTCCAAATTCAAAGTTATTGGATGATGACCTCCCCCTCCTCGAGGATGCAGTGCTTGACATTGCAATCTCTGACACTGATGATGATGCTGGCAATATTGTAACGAATATTTTGCCTAAGCTTCACAATGTTAAAGCTCTAACTTTGCCTACATCAGTGTTCAAGGGTCTCAATTTAGTTGGGCATCTTCCTGACTTTCCGTAATTTGAAGAACGTGGTAGTAATGTGTGAGACATCTGCCCAATCAGTCTGGTTAACGAAGGATATATTGCAAGGATAAACTGGAGATAATACACAAACAGATTGAAAAGCTCGACGGTCACACAGAGGGTGGACAAGATTACGTGGGGCGGATCCCTGAAAATGGGGGCTGGGGCCTTCTAATATTTGGGCTTGGGTGTGCTTGTTTGTATTTTAGTAGGAGAATTATTCATGGTTAATTTTTTTTTTCATTGAATATTCGTAGTTTTAATTTTGTTGATTTGATGCATGTTCTATTTGTTGTTCCTTCTTATTTGCTTTGACATGACAATTTTGATTGTTTGACAATGTTAATTTAGAAAATGGTGTCTTCCTTCAAACCTAGCCGTCCAATATTTCATTATATACATGAAACACCCTACCGATGGAGCAAAATTCCGAAGTAGGTTTAGTATTTATATTCTAAGATTATATGCACTCACCATTTACATATCTAGAAATGCCTTGTAAGCTATAACTGTCAAATTTTGTCATATGCTCCATATTAGCATTAAAATTATCAAATCTCTTTAAAATTGGTGCAAACCTGCCATTTTCTACCTATGCAGTCCATTACAGACCAATGAATCAACTGCTCTTCAAGATCTGTGCTACTTTTAATTCAACTAGGGGGGTTTCTTGTAGATGATCACCATCTCGGCCATTCGTTTGAAGGGTTTGAGTTCATTGTTGATGACTTGTTCTTGTAGGGTACTGTGAACATGCACATGAGCTGTTTGATGATATGATTCTGAGAGCTTGGCTTCTGAAGCTAAACCTAACTTACGGAGAATTGTTAGAATTTTGTGGTCAATTCCACAAATGGGAATATTGAGTTCAAGCAACTTAGGTGAGGATTACTTACTCTTTATACTTAATACTTTAATGTCTGTCTAATTTGAATGGGCGGTATAGGCATAGTATGTGTTTCTTTTTCGCATTGCACATGCCTTCTATCTATCTATCTACATCCATGCATTGCACATGCCTTCTATCTATCTATATTTTGAATGGGCAGTAAAACTTTAGCAAATTTGTATCTTGTTTGTATGCCCTTCCATGTGTATTGCAAGCTTTTCTTGTCTCTATTTGTTATCCTCTTTGAAAATTGATGACTGGGTTTAACAAATAACATTTGTGTACTACCCATTGAGATAGGGTCATGCTACAAGCACAAGTTTTACAAGTTTTACTCGTAAAACTTGGGTATGTGAGATTGGTGGGTACCTGCGGTGTCTCTCGTATGGTGCTTGAAATTGATGTATGGGTCACTGTTGGGGGCGATGACGGCCTGGCTGCAAATGACGGCGAGGGCAAATGGAGTACAAGCGAGGGAATGAGAGAATGAGCCCAAATTGGCACGAGAAACTTATTGTAGCGAGATCGGCTGACCAGTAGGATTAGGTTTTGCTGTATTTTTTGTTTGTTTGTTAGGGTGTATGAGTTCCAGCACCCAACTTGTCAGATTTCCTGAACTTCACAAGCCTTATTTTTAGTTGTATGTTTTATTATATTTTTTTGAATGAAATGCGGGAGGCTTTAAACCCACCGTTTTCAATATATATAAAAAATTGTCCCAAACACATAATTAATCAATATATGGCCTACTACAAGGAAGGAAAAAAACAAACAATTTAACATGAATACATATAGGTCCATAAAAAATACATCAGTAGAAGTTACAAAACGAACTTAAATCACAATCACCCCAGTACGGCATATGATAACAAATCTTAACTCGTTCAGAATCTCAATTTTGACTGATGAACGATCGACTGAATCTGGGGTGCGATTAGGCTTGACCAAGCCACTTTCTGGAATCTGGGGTGCAATTAGGCTTGACCAAGCCACTTTCTGGAACAATTTTATCTTAGAAGCAAAGTCCCCCACCCCCCCCCCCCCCCAAAAAAAAATTCTCAGCCAAATCTAACCAGATTCTCCTAATGGCCTACTCACGGCCTTTTCTCAATCGTCGACTTTCTTTGCCTACAGGGTCACTCCTGGTTTATAAGGCCTAGCTATGCTTTTATGATATTCTTAGTATGAAAGAGACAACCAACAAATTATGTGCAAAACGAAGTTCAAACTAGTCATATAATACAAAAGTTTATTTAATAGGGGAACATAGTGGATACATAGGAAAGAGGTTTCCCTTTCGGGAAATCCCTTTAACAACTTAAGAAATACTTACAATGAGTTCAAGCTTGAGGAGGTTGTTCCTTACAGTGCATGAACCTATTTTACAATGCTTAGGTGAGGGAGAACATTGGAGTACAAGAGGAGTTTTTGAAGCGGGGTAAGGATTTGGATGCCATTTGGAGGAGGAGATGGGTGGTATTTATAGAGGTTTTTCAGGAGAGGAGAAGAAGTCTGTAACTACCACTTGAAGGATAATCTGCACTTCTCTAGTGGGTTCTTTTTTGAGTGGAAGTTTCTTTACACGTTGCTAGCTGGAGTCCATGGCTTTCTGAGTGGAGGTGAGTGGAAGTCTGTCTTTACACGTGGATTTCTGGAGGCCATGTCTTTCTGAGTGGAGGAATCTAGGTAGGTGCCAATCTGTGCAGTAATATTCTGAGTGGAGTTATCCGGAGTGGAGTTAGTCTGAGTGGAGTCTAGGTGTCCAAATTATGTAGGGCCACCGAATCTAAGGACATTGGGGTAATGGGATTGTTGTCGCCACTATTCCCTGTGTCTGACAGGTTGTCTATTTGGGATAGAAGCGGTTTATCTTCAAGAATCTCCTTTTCACTTTTCTGTCACCGCCTCCTTTTCTTTTGAGATAGCTGTCCTTACTGCTTCTGCCACCTGTGTCGCAATCATAGTCCGGATTGATTCTCTTCTTTTGCTCTTCTTGTGTTTGGGTTGGATCGGTATCCTTTCTGGTTGCTTCTGGAAGCCTAAAATCTGTAGGAGGAGTTGCAGAATTTGGTCATACTTGTTGGGTTCTGTAATATCTTGGTTGTCCGTAGGAGCTTTGCCCTTGTCTTGATTTTTTGGCAAAGTCACAGCCATCAACGGATTTGTTATGTCTTTACCGGTAGTCGTTTGCTCTGGAGTAGCCATTGGTATTGTAGACCCAATGATATCTCTGTGAAGGTTTTTTTGGCAAAACCTCAGCCATAAACGGACTTGATGTGTCTTTACTGGTTGCCGTTTGAGCCAGACTAGCTATTGAATTTATAGGCTCATTAGTACCTCTTTCTGCATTTAGATGGAAATGCAAACCCTTCTCATCCCACTTGTTATAGACCGAGGAGCAGTCTGTGGTGGATTTTTGGGTGGAAATATGGTCTGGAACAGTTGTTTCTCCAAGTTTGCTATATTTTCCTGTAATTTCTATTTTTCAAAAATTAGGTAGTTTTTATTTTCGTTTAGTGTTCTTACCGTTCTTGACATTGCCTCACAATGGTCACAAAATAGGATTTTCCCTGCATGTCCTTTGTAATAGAATATTTCAGGGGAATTTCCTGCATGGATCTAAAGGAAGGAGAAACAAAGTAGTTAGGTCCTAAGTAGCTTCTGGCTACATCTAATGCTTCTGACAAATTATAGAAACCTTTATAAACTGGATTTTTGAAGTTCTTAATACTGTCTGCTACTTCTATCAAGGTATGAAAAACACCTACGAAATTACCTTGGAGAATTGCATAAAACTTGTATCCTCTTTGGTTCTGACTAAATACTTCTGATAAGGAATTCATGGCTGCTAAGAAATATTTTTGGTCTTTTTTATTAAATGCAATCTATAAATTGTCGATGGTGCATTGTTATTCTTTTGACGTAGAAATATGAGAATATGTTCTAAAAGGAGGATTGCCATTTAAAAAACAAAAAGTTCTTGGTTTTCGAATCTCATTCGTTCTTAGGGGGTTCTACTTTCACCGGTCTGCTGGCTGTTTTGCGGTGGAACATGTTGTCTGGACGGATACCTGGTTGTGGTGGTGGCCTTGCCATCTATGTTGGTGAGGGTATCTACCATATCTACGAGCGCATGCTGATGGAGCAGGCAGCTAAGAGTATCGGGTAAGATATTAGTACTGCCTTTGATGTGTTCGAAAGTAATCTGGGTGCTAAGGTGAAGGCATCTATCTAGAAATTTAAACCAACATCGTCTGGAGCTACGTTTAGGTTCTGAAGCCATTTTTGAATGAAAGGAAACAATGGCTTCACTGTTTGTTCGAATAGTTATTTCATTCTTTGAAATAATAAATAGTTCAAAACTATCTGAAGCATAAGAGATGGCTAATAATTCTGCATCAATACTGCTAATGTTACCGTTTTCTTTATATTTACCACTAGCGTAGCGACAAATTCTTTCTAAACTTTTATCGGAATACTTATTTCATTTAGCAATTAAAGTTGCGCCCCAACCTGTATTGCAACTGTCTGATTCTATAATTAGATAGTCTGAATTCAATGGTAAGACTAATTCTGGGAGTTCTCTAAGCAGGTTCTTAATTTGTTGGACTAATTTGACGTCTTCTTGGTTAAAATATCGTTGTCCCTTCTGAGAAGTTTTTGCATATAAAGGTCCTGCAATTTTGCCTAAATTTTTTATAAATGGTTTTGCATAATTGACTAATCCTAAAAATTGTTGGACCTGTTTTAATTCTTCTAATTTGTCTGGAAAATCTAAAGCTTTTTGGGCAATATGAGGTTGTAATTTAATTCTTCCATGCCCAATAATGGCTCCTAAAAAATGCAATCTGTGGTTTATACAGTTGCATTTTTGTCTTACTAATTATGATACCATGATTTATAAATTCTGAAATAATAATCTGTAAATGACCTCTGTGTTCTTGCCTTGTTTTACTAAAAACTAGAATATCATCTATGTAAACAATAGCAATTTTTTTGTGTTTTAAGAATATTTCATCCATCTTTCTTTGGAAAATGGATGGTGCATTCTTAAGGCCAAAAGGCATGACAAGCCATTCAAAATGTCCTTCGGGACATGTAAATGCTGCCCATTCTATACTTTCAGGATGCATCTTAATTTGCCAAAATCCGGATTTCAAATCAAATTTACTAAAAATATTACACCCTTGTATTTAATTTATTAATCTGGTTTTGTCTGGAATATCATATGCATCATCCCTGGTATTGTCATTTTGTCTTTTATAATTTATAATTAATTACCATTTGACTTTTTCTCCTAGCTATTTCGCTATGTTTTCTGACAATAAAAACAGCAGATCTATGAGGGTTTTCAGACCTTCTAATAGTATTTCTTCACCCATTATCCGTAATTTTTCTATTTTTGAAATTAATTGTTCAATGTCTTGCTCACTTATTAATGTGTAATAAAGATGTTCTAGGTTTGTAAAATTTGTTTGGACATCTATCTCATATTCTTTGTCCATGTTATAATCTTCATTAGGAGTTACATTATGTAACTCACATTGTCTTTCATGGGGACAAGTGCATTCTTTCTCTTTCTTGGGATTTTCTAGTTCTCTTGTCATGGTTGGTTCATCATGTGTATATACTAGTGTAAAAATTGTGTGCTTCTGCAATTGTAAGTAGTCTTTACTGATAAGCATGCTGCCGTTATCTTTTAATAACAAGCTTAATCCCAAAATCAAATCATTGCTTAGGTCAAGTTGTCTGACCCATGTGGATTCTTTGGGTAATGTATATTCTATACTTTCTCTGCAGTTGGTTTCAAACCTAATTTTACTATTTGGGACCAAAAGATCATCATACGTAAATACTTTTCCATCCATTTGTTGGGCCACTGCAGGTTTTGAGGCTTTTACTATGTACTGTTTCGGGATTATATCTTTATTTATAATACAGTAAGTACACCCTGTATCTATTAATGCTAGACACTTTACTTCATAGGCCATCATTCTTACCACACATAACTTTTAGTGCTCTTAATCTATCCTTATTGCATATTTGAATTAAATCAATTTGGTGTGGATCTAGTCCTGGTTCGGTTTGGTCTTCTACCATTTTTCCTCTGTCTAATCTCTCCTCTATTATTTATACCTTTCCATATAGAATTTTCTGTGACTAAATGTCATATTGTAGTTCTTTTCTATGCATTTCATGCATCCTTCTTGATAAACTTGGAACATTTTGTTCTATTTATCTTACTAGGGTACCCTTTACAAATAAACATGGCATGTTATCCATACCTGTTCGGGGTTGCCAAGTGTATGTACATGTCTCTAATATGCGTGAGGTGGATAATAAAGTTGGAGTCATTTGCCCCTTACTAGTAGATTCTATATTCATCATGTCTAAATCGGAGAAGTCTATTTCTGGTATATTGGAAAATGGCACAAAATCTTTAATTAACTCATTTGGCTGTTTATCTTTTTCAGTCTCATTTTCTTCATCATCAAAATCTTCTATGGTGACTATCGAGTAAATTGATTCAGAATCAGATACTGTTTCGTAAATATTAATCAAATCTTCATTTGTGCATTCTATGAGTATGCAATTTTTATCATGTCCATTTATTCTTTTAGGACAAGTCCTACTCAAATGTTCTGAGCTGCCACATGTGTAACATTCTAGTTTATTTTTATACAATCTATTTGGCTTAAACTTTCTAACATGTTTCTGAGGGTCTAGATATGGTTTTCGTCTGTTTAACTTTCTCAAAAAATATGTTTTCTTTCTATACTTTGTGTTTTCTTTTGTATATCTTCTTTGTTCTTTATAAATTCTTGGTTTTCTCTCCCCTATACCATATGTCTGGGGAGTGTATATCTCTTTGCAAAACCCATAATCTGAATTTTTTTAATTGTTTTTGGATTTGTATTTCTGTACATTTGTCCTTTAACACATTAATTACATGTTGTATTCTTTGTCCTATTGACCATGGGTGATCTGGTCCGGCCGTCATTAATTCTGGCCAATTTTTCCATTTTTCTACTATTTCTATTCCTAAGGCTCCAGGGAGTTTTCTAAATAATTTGTCTCCTAAATCTTGGTTAAAAGCATTCCCTGAAATACAAGTATAATAAAAGTAATCACTAAGAAATTACTTTATATACTTCCATTTGAATAGACTTAATTGTTCTAAAGTTCTGATAGCATCTTTTTGTAATCCTATCGTTCCTGTATTCGGATCTTCTCCCGTAACTAATGCTTGTATTTTATTTACAAAATTATAGGGATTGGGGCCTAGCATTAGCATTGTATTATAATCTTCTACGTATGATACTTTAAAAGCTTCCCATAAGGCTCTTATACTTTTACCTAAGAAAGTTTCTGAATACTTGTACATTTCCTCTATTTCTAAATTTAAATATGTTCAATAATAGTCTCCTATTAGTGTATATTTCCATACATCTAATATGTTTGACCAAGCTTGTGGATCGTGGGCAGCTAGGTTTAGTATCTGAGCTTCCCCTCTAGCCTGAAACTTAATTGGTTGTTCTAAAGGTTGTCTTCTTCCCTTAGTTCTATATTTATTTTGGGGTTTTTTATAATCATCTATTCTAGTTCTGGGGGTATTGCCACTTCTATAACCACTATGACCAGTTATAACTCTTGACGGATTATAAATTGGTGTTCCCCTATAGGGAGAAGTTACTTCGGATTCTCCTGTTTCTGTTAGATTTTTTTGGTATGATATCTCAGAGATTTGTGTTATATTATCTATTTCTTCTTGTAGGATTCCTATTCTGATGTTTTGTTCTATATCATAATATAAATATTCATGTTCTTTTATGGAGCCATTCATATAATGCATATCTTCTAGTTCTAATAATTCTTTAGTTGATTATCTTTCTATGCCTAATTAGAGAATCCTATCAGTTTATGATACCAATGTTTCAAGGCATTATATATGTACCAAGTCAGATTCTACATCCATTTCTAATTCTTGTATGTTTCTGTGAACTTGTGGGACATAATTTGTAAAACGTATACTAGTTCTACCTTTTTCTTGGTAAACTAATGCATCTTGAGGTACAAGAGTTTTTACTGGGTTTATGAAATTTTCTAAATTCCATTCTAATCCTGCTAGTCTTTGGGAATCATACGTTAATGGTTTTACCATTTTTATTCCTTTGCTGCTTAATAAATCAACAATTTCTGTTACGTTTACTCTATATTTTACCTTGGAATTGGTTGTAGTTCTTCCTAAAAATGCTATATGTACTAATAGATTATCTCCGTTGTGGACTTCTTCATATCCTTTTGTCTGAATTCCGATATGGTTATATTTTGTAAAATCTTGAAGAGTCATCTTAAAATCTGGGCTACAATAAAATATTCCTGAATTGATATTCATATCGACTTCTGTACTGGCTATCATACCTTTTGCAATATCATTCCATCTATTATCATATAATGTGATTAGAGCTTTGCAGCGTAAGTTTTTTCTCATAAGTCCCTTAATGCCTATGACAATTAAACCTAAATGCATTAATTTTTACCGTGAGGTTCTAAGTTCATGTCCAGCTTCCTGACTTACTAGATGTAAACTACAGTCTGGTTTTCTAGGCAACTTAGTGCATGTTCTCGGTTATGTCTAAAAAATTCAGGCCTAAATTCAAATCGCCCAGTCTGGTAAAGAATTTTAGGGTTTAGGATAATTAGTCTTTCCTTTTGGAATCTTTCATAATCTTGTTCAGGGTCTATAAGTTCTCCTAGTTGGATATCATAATTGCTTGATCTTCTGGAAAGTATTCTATTGATAAATGGTCTTGTACTACTGGTAGATCCTTGATCCGGCCTGATTGTTCTAGAGGATCCTGTATATGGTTGAACTTCTGTTTGTGTCCTGTTCATGGTTTTGATAATTCTTTCTTTTCTAAAGGTCTGGCAGGAAAAGTAAATACTACTGGCTTCCTTAGAACTCTTTCTTTTCCTGTTGGTTCTAGTCTCACTGATCCTAGTTTATCAGTAATCTTACTAAGGTTATCCTGGAAGTTTGATATTTCTAATTTTTGTAGTTTTTGTTCAACTTCGTCAATCCTGTTTACTAGTTTTTGTTCTGGTTAGATTTGGCTATGAGTATGCCATAAGGAGAAACTGGTTAGATTTGGCTGTGAGTATGCCATAAGGAGAAACTGGTTAGATTTGGCTGAGAAGTTAAACCGGACCTAGCTCACCTTGATATATATATATATATATTCGTCCATTTCATAATAGTTGAACTTGGGCCTTACTAGTGAGGCCCAAAAATTTTTTGGGGTTGAGTGTGGGTGTGAGTGTGTGCAAAAAACAAAAAACTCTTTGCTTCCAAAGGATTCATTCAGAAACTTAGCTTATTCTGTTACGTAAATTTGTTCTTACAGTAAACAGTATCCAAGTTTCCATAAATGATCACACACAGGGCTGGCCCAGAGTTCTCAGGAGTTCGAGGTGAACTCCTAATATGGGGCCCCCATACCAAAAAAAAAAATCTACACAAAAAAATTGCACATTGTTGAAAGCAAAATATGCAAAATATATAAATTTGTTTTAAATCACCCAAATTTAAAGTCTCAAATTCAGTTCAAGTCTTCAAGCCTAAACCCAAATAATTTTTTAAAAAAAATTTAAAGGCTCAAATAATTATTTTTGGGGGCCCCTAATAACGGTATTTTTTTACACACAAAATATGTGCCTATATTTACAATGGAATAACAAATTTTGGTGCCCCTAAAATTGCAAAAACGCTGGGGGCCTGAGGCGGTCGCCTCACCCGCCTCAAGGGTGGGGCCGGCCCTATTCACACATGAAACTAATGTAGGAAAAGGAAAGAGAAAAAGCAAATAGAGAGACAATATCATAACATTCTCCAACGAAAACATGTGCGCATCAATAAAACCAAAAATCTCATATATATGTAGGGTATTAGAGATATTATACGGGTAATGTACGTGTTGTAATAGGAGTACTATATATATATGTAATAAGTGTGTATTGTAGAGGATGAGAGGGATAAACCAAATTACATGGTATCAGAGCCTTCTCCGCTTCCAAGCCTTCTCCGCAGAATCCCCAGCCGAATTCGAACACCAGAGTCTGCAGCCTCCTCTCAAGAAAGTTCTCCACAGTCAACACCAACACATAATCGAGCTTGTTCTGCTCCTCAGTCAAAAGCCCATACCGGTTCATCCTCCTCAACAGCGCCTCGCCTTCGAAGATCCTCTTCGAATTCGTCCAGGCTCTTCCCATCTTCACATCTTCTCTTCCCATCTCCTCAAGAACCTATCTCCAAATCCCAGTCCGCAACCCATTCCACTATAAGTTTCCTACGACAAGCGATTGATGCATGCACAAGAGCCTTTAGTACAGAAAGATAAGCATAAGAAAGACCGGTATATTTTCCAATCATAGCAATTTTGACAGGTTCTCTCAGTGTATCACAGAGCTTAGCCGTAGCTGTCCATTCCTCCAACAGTGGGTATTGAGCAACGCCTTGAAGGTTCAGCACTTTTAATATAGCTTCATGTCCAGATCTGAAACCTTGAAGGTTTAGCACTTTAGATTGTGTTGGAGTCATTTCAATCGGCCTCACCATCAGTATATAGCCCTCACCATCATCATCTCCTTGAACGGAAACAAATAATCCAAGCTTTTCTAAAACTGAGCGATATTGGAGTGGAACACAAGGTGTTTGATGAATTGCCGCAAAGAAATCTAAACTCATATCGCACCCATTTGAGGGTTGTAAGCAATTAATAAAGGAAATTGCCCTATCATGCACTCTCAAAGCAATCAACCACGTCACATTGCACATGTAGCCTCTAATTCAATCACTGTCCAGATGACTGAGAATGATATGCAGCGGTTCTGACAATATCAAAGAATGAGCAATATCACGTTTTCCGACAGTAGTCTTCTTCATCTGTCACATTAGCAAGGCCAGGTATCACATGTTTAACCAATTCACCTCCAACATCATGGATAATAGATTCAGGTGCATTTGATCATATGACTGGGAATTCAAACATATTGTCCTCTGTTTGTAGATCCTTTCATCCACCTGTTAGACTTGCTGATGGTTCTACTTCCCCCGTTGGGCGGGTCGGACATGTAAACCTTACTTTCAATTTACACTTAGTCTTGTTCTTCATATGCCAAAATTTCTCTTTAACCTAATGTCTGTTAGTAAAATTACCAAAACACTGAATTGTTCTGTTACCTTTTTTCCTAATTACTGTGCATTTCAAGAACTTGGGACCGAGAAAACTATTGCCGCAGGGCGTGTGTTAGA
This sequence comes from Hemerocallis citrina, assembly GCA_017893485.1. Classification (NCBI taxonomy): domain Eukaryota; kingdom Viridiplantae; phylum Streptophyta; class Magnoliopsida; order Asparagales; family Asphodelaceae; genus Hemerocallis; species Hemerocallis citrina. Next base: position 880,781 of record CM030362.1, read on the forward strand.
GGGTCTTTATCAGCTTGACAGTGTTCCTACCTCATTTGCATGCTTGAGTGCGCCTTTGGATTTGCATTGTCAGTTGGGTCATCCGTCGTTACAGAATCTAAAGAAGTTGAGACCTGAATTATCTTCTCTTAAGGAATTATGTTGTGAGTCATGCCGATTAGGTAAACACTTGCGTACGTCTTACCCTCCTAAAGTCAATAAACGGTCTAGTCGACCTTAGTTTTGTTCATTCTGATGTGTGGGGACCTTGCCCTGTTCAGTCTCAGTTCGGTGACTTTAGATATTTTGTTACCATTGTTGATGACTATTCTTGTGCCACATGGTTATATTTAATGAAATCTCGGTCTAAAGTTTTGTCTGTTTTTAAATCATTCTGCGCCGAGGTGAGAACCCAGTTTGATGTTTATGTTCAAATTTTGCGAAGTGATGATGCCAAAGAGTATTTTTCTTCTGAGTTCACTAGTTTTATGTCTTATTGTGGTATTCTTCATGAGTCTTCTTGCCCTTATACCCTTTAACAAAATGGGGTTGTCGAGCGTAAAAGTTGTCACCTGTTAGAGGTTGCAAGGGCAATGCTTATTCATAGACAAGTTTTCCAGTGTTTCTGGGGGGATGCAGTTCTTACTGCATGTCACTTAATTAACCACATGCCCTCATCTGTGTTAGGTGGTCAAACACCCTTTTCCGTTTTATTTCCAAATGTTGACCAATTCCCCCTTCCTCCCAAAATCTTTGGATGTATTAGTTTTGTTCATGACCATTGTCCTGGTCGCTCCAAGTTAGCTCCCCGTTCTATCCGATGTATTTTTCTACGGTATTGTCGCTCCCAGAAAGGTTATATATGTGATAGTCCTAAGCTGCGTCGTCATTTTATCTCTGCTGATGTTACATTTCATGAGTCCCAACCTTATTTATCCTACACTTCCTCTGGTTTAACCCTAGCTCCTTCCGATGGAATTGAATCTGAATTTCTAACCTACCCTAGACCTGTGGTATCTACTTCTAGTGATTCTGTAACACAGTGCTCCCCAGCAATGCCCGAACGGCCTACAATCACTCAAGTGTATAAACGCGTTCGGACACCACTCCCTCAGATCACGCCATTGTGCCCATTGTTCCATCGGCCTACAATCACTCAAGTGTATAAACCCGTTCGAACACCACTCCCTCAGATCACGCCATTGTGCCCATTGTCCCATCGCCTCAAGTCGATGAGACACGACCGTCTAAGCCTGCTACTATACCCCCGATTTCCTCCACTGCGCCCACACTATCTTCTAGCGAGCAATCTGATCTTGATCTTCCTATCGTCATACACAAAGGGAATCGCTCCACTGCTCATCCTTTATACAGTCGTCTTTCATATGCTCACTTGTCATATGCCCATTATGCCTTTGTCTCTACTTTGGACAGTCACCAGGTTTCTAAGTCATTATCAGAAGCACTATCATATCCTGGTTGGAGACAGGCTATGCGAGAAGAGATGTCTGCTCTTGAGAAAAATGGTACTTGGGATCTTGTTAACCTTCCATCTGATAAACGTTGTCTTGGTTGTAAATGGGTGTACACAGTTAAAGTAAACCCAGATGGTTCTTTGGCCCGCCTAAAAGCTCGATTGGATGCTAAAGGTTATTCTCAGACCTATGGCATTGATTATGATGAGACATTCTCTCATGCGGCCAAAATGCCTTATGTTCGGATCATTATTGCCTTGGCTGCTCGATTTCATTGGCCGCTCCATCAACTTGATGTCAAAAATGCATTTCTCAATGACATTCTTGAGAAGGTGGTTTATATAGAGCAGCCCCCCATTTTTGTTAGCAAAGTTGAGCCCACTAAAGTTTGTTGCTTGAAACGATTTTTGTATGGACTCAAACAGTCTCCTCGTGCTTGGTTTGGCCGTTTCACTGAAGTTGTCACGAGTTTTGGACTGAGGTGTGATAATGATCATTCTGTGTTCTATTGACATCATCAAGGGAAGAAAATCATTTTAGTTGTATATGTTGATGACATTGTAATTACAGGTAATGATCCTAATGGTATTCAAGATCTAAAGTCATATTCAACAGAAGTTTCAAACTAAGGATCTCGGGCGATTAAAGTATTTCTTAGGGATCGAAGTTGCTCAATCTAAGCAGGGAATTTGTTTGTCACAGAGAAAGTATGTACTGGACATACTTACCGAGAGCAGTATGCTAGGATGTAGGCCATCACACACTCCTATGGACCCAAATTCTAAGTTGTTGCCAGATCAGGGTGTCCTGATGGAGGATCCAGAGAGATATAGGAGGCTTGAAGGAAAACTAAATTATCTCACGGCCAGTCATCCTGATATTGCGTTCTCGGTTAGTATAGTAAGTCAGTTTATGACGTCTCCCCGTACAAGCCATTAGAATGCAGTTATGAGAATTCTTCAGTATTTGATGAGCTCCCCTGGCAAAGGATTGTTGTATACTGATGGTGGACACTGTCGAATTGCTGGTTGGTCGGATGCTAACTAGGCTGGCTGCTTAAGCCTAGGAGATCCACCACTGAGTATTGTGTGTTTGTTGGGGGAAACTTAGTTTCATGGAATAGTAAGAAACAAAATGTGGTGTCTCGATCGAGTGCTGAATCCGATTATCGTGTTATGGCTGACCTTACATGTGAGATGACATTGGTCAAACGATTACTTATTGAGTTAGGAATTCTCCAGCATGAGCTGATGCGTATGTATTGTGATAGCCAGTCTGCCATCTACATAGCCACTAATGCTGTGTTTCATGAACGAACCAAGCATATTGAGGTTGACTGCCATGTGGTTCGGAACAAGATTAGTGGCACGCGGTATGAGCCTCCTCTGATAGAAGCTAAACCTATTCGTACTGATCACCAGCTAACTGATGCTCTCACAAAGCCTCTTGCAAGAGCCAGAATACAGTTCATCAATGACAAGTTGGGCATGTATGACATATATGCTCCAACTGGAGGAGTATTAGAGATATTATACGGATAATGTACGTGTTGTAATAGGAATACTATATATATGTAACAAGTGTGTATTGTAGAGGATGAGAGGGATAAACCAAATTACATAGGAAGGGGTAAGTTTTAACAAAAGTCTAATAGATGCCTGTAACTTGTCCCTATCATTCATAGCTTCCCATAAATGCGAAACAAGTTTGAGAAGGCCTATCATTTTCAGCACTCTCCCTTTAGCTGCCAAACTGTGTTTTTTTTATCGTTAAACGGTGGGTTGAATACCCCCTGCGTTTCATTAAAAAGAATTAACAAAACATACAATAAAAAATAAGGCTTATGAAGTTCAGATCCCAACATGCTGGGTCCTGGAACTCATACACCCCAACCAACAAACAAAAATACAACGAAATCTAATCCTACTGATTGGGTGACCTCGTCCAAGTTAATTTCTCGTGCCAATTTGAGCTCATTCTCTCACAGTCCCTTGCTTGTACACCGTTTATCCGTTCCGTCGCTCGCACGGACACCTCCGTCGCCCCCATCAATGATTCATACGTCATCTTCAAGCACCATATGAGAGACTACAGACACTCCACTAATCTGACAACTCCCTGTACAGATTAAGTCCTGGTTCTCATCCTCTCGCTTGACCCTCGTTGACTCTCACTGGAACCTCGCAACAAAGGATGTTCTCTCCCCTGACTGCTCGCACGGACACCTCTTTGTTCTCTTATTTTGATTCTATTGTTCTTGCATCTTGTCGTCGTTGTTGAGTTATTCCGCGGTTAGAATTCAACAAGACTAAGGATGGTGTGTATGAATGGCAAGTTAGTTCTATCAAATCTACTCCATTGTAGCTTTTTTCTTGTGTCACGACCACTTCGTCCGAGTGGCATCATTGATTATGCCATCCGTCATTATCAATTATAAGGCATATTGTCTCTGCTTTTCAATTAGAAGTCACCAGTCTGTCATCTGTGAATTTCATCTGTGCTGCGTGTCAATGTTATAAAGTTACCATTCCCCATTTTCACTCTTATTTCAACTTCCCCTCTTCAAATAATATTTTTTGATGTGTGGACCTCTCCTGTGCATTTCATTGATGATTTCAAATATTATGTTATTTTTGTTGATCATTTTACAAAATACATATAGCTTTATCCACTTAAAAGAAAATCCGATGTCTATAACGTTTGTGATCGTTTTAAATCACTAGTGGAAAACTACTTAAATTGAAAAATCACATTTTATTCTGACAATGGGGGAGAATATCAAGGTCTTTCATCATACCTATGTTCTAGTGGGATATCACACTTAACCTCCCCTCCACACACTCCTGAACACTATGGGTACTTTGAACGTCGTCATTGTCACATTGTAGAAACAGGCTTATCTTTCCTCTCCCATGCTTCCATGCCTTTGTCCTATTGGTCATATGCATTTCCACTGCTGTTTATCTCATTATTCGTCTACTCACTCCCACACTCCAACTTTTAACAAAGCTATTCGGCACAAATCCCAGCTACTTCATACTTTGGAGTTTTGGTTGTTTATGCTACCCTTGATTGCGTCCTTATTCGTCACACAAGCTATCTCCCCGCTCCACTCTGTGTCTTTCTTGGTTGTTCCTCCACCCAAAGTGTCTATATTTGTCTTGATTCGGTATCCTACGTCTCTACACATATCGGCATGATAAATTCGTCGAGTCAATTATGCCCTTAAAAACTATTCAAGTCAATTTCCTCGTCCTTCCTCTTCCACATCATACATTTGGGTTCCTTCTGAGTCATCATCTTCGGTCACCATCATGCCATCTGTCACTCTCGAACCTGCCCCTCAAGAGGATTCCACTCCAGCATCCACAATCATACCCACCACAATCTCTCTCCCTCTCTCTCTCCCACTAAACTTGCGATTCAGCACCACGGCTCCACCACCACCACAATGCGACACCTAGCAACCACCCCCCAACCACGACATTTTGAACCCAACTCACCCGTCACCCAAGACCCGGCACATATTCCCCCTACACATCAAGGTATAGTTACTCGATCCAAAAATAATATCCACAAACCAATCCAAAAACTCAATCTCACTACCCAACTTTCCACCAACCCTGATCTTGACCCTTCTACAGTAACACAGGCCATCAAATATCCCAAATGGCATTAGTCCATGTCTGAGTATGATGCTCTTGTTCGGAACGGGACATGGGATCTTGTTCCATCCAAGCCATCCCAAAATATAGTTGCAAGTGGATTTTTCGAACTAAACGTTTATCTGATAGTTCTGTTGACAGGTACAAAGCACGTTTAGTTGCCAAAGGGTTCCATCAATGCCCTGGTGTTGACTATCATGACACCTTCAGTCTTGTGGTCAAACCAACAACAGTACGACTTGTTCTCTCTCTTACCATCTCTCGTTGTTGGTCACTGTGATAACTTGATGTCAATAATGCCTTTCTCCAGGGCTCTCTTTCTGAAGATGTCTTTATGGCACAACCACAAGGATTCATTGATAAAAACCATCCTCATCATGTCTGTAAACTGCGCAAAGCAGTATACGATCTCAAACAAGCCCCTCGTGCATGGTACCATGAGCTATGTCAGTTTGTTATCACCTCCGACTTCACTAACTCTCATGCCGACACATCCCTATTTGTCTACAATGCTTCTGGCATCATGATATATCTCTTGGTCTACGTTGATGACATAATTATCACAGAAAATAATGATACATTAGTACAAAAGTTCATTCATGTTCTCTCCAACAGATTCTCCCTCAAGGATCTTGGCCCACTCAGGGCTGCAAACTATCCGAGCTACTCGACTCGACTCGAGCCGAGCTCGAGCTCGACAGCTTAACGAGCTGAGCTCGAGCTTGGGCGTTTTGTGATTATTAGGCTAAGCTCGCGAGTACTCGGCTCGAAACGAGCTCGAGCTCGAAACCGAGCTTGATTGCTTAACGAGCCGAGCTCGAGCCTCAAGATACTCGGCTCGTTTGCAGCCCTAGGCCCATTTTCCTATTTTTTGGAGTTGAAGTCATCCCACATCTGCAGGGCATATTTCTTTTCCAGCGGCAATATATACGTGATCTTCTTAATCGCACTAACACGTCCGATGTCAAGCCCATGTCTATACTACTTGCCACTACTCCAACTCTTACTCTTCATTCTGGCTCATCCCTATCTGATCCGACTGAATATTGAGCTATTGTTGGCAGTCTTCAATACTTATCAGTCACACGCTCGGACATTGCTTACACAGTCAACAAGCTATCCCAATTCATGCGTTGCCCCATGACTGATTATTGGAATGCAGCAAAGTGTCTACTTCGGTATCTTTGTGGTACTATTGATCATGGTGTTGTTATCTACCGCAACTCCCTACTGACACTTCATGCATTTTCGGATGCAGACTGGGCTGACAACAAATATGACTTTACGTCCACAAGTGCCTATCTCATCTACATTGGTCGCAATCCAATCTCATGGAGTTCAATGAAACAAATGACGGTGGCCCGCTCTTCTACCGAGGCTGAGTATTGAGCTGTTGTTACCACAGCTGCTGAAATTTGCTGGATTTGTTCTCTACTCACCGAGCTTTATGTCTCCCTACCTCAATAACCGGTCATCTACTATGACAACGTTGATGCAACAAATCTATGCTCAAATCCATTTTTTTCATTCTCGCATGAAACATGTTGCTCTTGACTATCACTTCATTCGGGAACAAGTTCAAGGGGGTTCTCTTCGCGTTGCTGATGTTTATTCAGCTGATCAACTAGCTGATGCACTCACCAAACCTCTTTCCCACTCTCCCTTCCAACACTTGGTGAACAAGATTGGAATCACCTCTCGGTGTTCCATCATGCGGGAGCATGATAAAGATATGGACAAATGATCTTTCCTATACCCAAGAGAAGATATGGACAAGTGACAGTCCTATACCCAAAAGAATCATCATCCTAGTCTAAACACATTTCCTACACTCAACATTCCACCTCTTAAGCTTCCTATTCTAAAATCTTTCCCGTATTAGTGGTAGATTAGGGACATTTGATCTTCTTGTAATGACTATATATTTCTACTTGATCAAGTTGAATGAGTATGCCATAATTTCTTCATCTATCAAAAATCTTTAGTTATTCCTATAATATGGTCTCAGTTTCATTAATTTATTCATCCAATGATAATTTGTGTTCGTAGTGGGTAGAATATTTACATGTATTCTTTTTCTCCCTTAACTTTGTCCTAAAACAGATTGCTGGAACATTTCGAGAGAAAAACATACCTTGTGATGTCATATAGATGGATATTGACTATATGGATGGGTTTCGGTGCTTCACTTTTGACCACGTAAGTTGCTTAATATAAACAGAGTACTTCTTTTATTTTGTTTGCCTGTTATTTGTTTGTTTTGTAAGTTTTGCTATGTTTTCTCTTTTGAAACTCCAAACTCAATTTTAATATTTTCCTAAGTATTTAAATGAGCCTTATGAACCTTTTATTTTGACTGCTACAAATAGCTGTTACCTTACTGGATATTAAATGTAGCATACATTGGTTGGGATACATTAACCGGACATATTGGAAATATTGATTTTAGGCAAGTGCTACTAATGTCTAGTGGTAAGCATTTTTGCTAGTTAGTAAGAGGTCAGAAGTTAAGAGTCCCACTTGCACTGTTAATCCCAAATTAATAGATGGGGTGAGAGTCGGTGAGTGTGGCTCAGACCCTGTTCAAATATAAATAAATAAAATAAAATAGAATAAAATGAAATTATTTTTTAATTTTTTTAAATTACTTGATTTTAGAATTAAATAGTTGCATTAAAAAAATTGAGGAGATCAAGCATCATCCAATGCTAAAAATTCCTTGATCAGATAGCCCAGATCTGAAAATTGCTTACTATTTCTGCAAGCATAATGTCATGGCTCTTAATTTGTTTTCTTGTCCAATACTAACCATCTAAACTTGTCTGGTTTCTTTCTTAAACACTCACAATTTCAGAAATTTTCTCTTATTTAAAAATTCTTTCCGCAAAATTATCGTTTTTGAATGTTTAAAAGAAATGATAAATGGGTAAGGGTAAAAGGTCGGACAGCACAACAGTGGCCATACATACTCTAGCATATTGGATGAAATCACTTGTTTAATTGGCAATCGAGAACATAATCTTCCATCGTATCTTAAGGATTTTGATTGTTCAATCAACTCGTGCACTGCTTCATGTGCTTATCCTTTCACAACGAACCTTTCTTTTGAGAAATTTGGATGTGGTGGCGATCGTCAACCACCTGCCATCAATCCTCTTCCACTTCGTCGTTCCAATCGAGAACATAATCTTCCATCATATCTTAAGGATTTTGATTGTTCAATCAACTCGTGCACTGCTTCATGTGCTTATCCTTTCACAATGAACCTTTCTTTTGAGAAATTTACTACCATTCACAAGGCATTTCTCACATCCATCCTCACTTCCAGTGAGCCTAAAACATTCCCAGAGACTATGAAACATGCTCATTGGAGAGATGTCATGTCAAAAGAAATTCAAGTACTTGAATCCAAAAAAAACTTGGTCATTAACCCTCTACCACCCGACAAAAAGGCTGATGGATGCAAATGGATCTTTAAGCCTAAATTCAAAGCAGATGCTACCATTGTTGAATTCTAACTGCGGAATAAACTCAACAACGGCAACAAGGTGCAAGAACTATAGAATCAAAACAAGAGAATAAAGAACAAGCAAAAGCAACACACAAGATTTTATCGAGGTTCACCCAAACAATGGCTACTTCCCCACGCAGAGGCACTCCTGCGATTTCTACTAGAAATATGAAGATTAAGTTTACAAATCTCTCAAGAACTCACCACCAAGGTGTAGGGTTTCTCTTTATCTTCCTCTCTCTTAATGACGGTTAGTACATCTCTCTTTTCTCTTGGCTTCAGTTAACCCTAAAATCGTACACAATATAATATATATATAGGATTCCACATCTCTAATCTCAGCTGTTCATCTATTCAGCGTCGGGACGATCGACCGGTCCATCTTGAAGGTCGACCGGTCTTCTCCCTCGACTGCACGAAATCCAACAGAGAGCGGGTCGGTCGACTGCGCGATCGACCGGTCATTCCTTCCAGCTACAAAGTTGAGTCAGAGAGCGGGACGGTCGACTGTGCAGTCAACCGGTCGTCTTGCCTGGGCGGTCAGGGGGTGCGGTCAACTGCAACTCTGCTGTAGCTCTTGCTACTCTTGACCTGTAGCTCCCACTTCGACTCTCCTTCCCATCTATCTTCTTCAACTCATCATTATCGTGTATTGGATCCACAAACCCCAACAACCATAGAGCGACACAAAGCTCAGTTGATCGCCAAAGAGTACACTTAACAAGAGGGCATCGACTACCATGATATATAACAGATTACAACGGAAGGGGTCTCTCTCTCTCTCTCTCTCTCTCTCTCTCTCTATATATATATATATATATATATATATATATATATATTAGTTATGCACGTGTAATGCACGTGTTGATAGATTCACAAATAACACTAAGGTCTTCTCCCACTATAATATTAGATATATATATATATAAAGAAAAAGAGTTCACTATTATAATTGATTAATTTATGGAAGTAACGACATGTTGGAATTTAATGATACTCTTGTTTTAAATGCAGCAGTCTTCAACTTCAGTAAATTGCTCTATATTCTAAGTCTAGATTTGTTATTTTTTGGTGCTGGTATTAGGGATGCTTTCGAATAAGGATATATCCGATTCGATCCGCATTCGAATCCGATTTTTTTGCGGATACGGATATGAAAAATTCGTATCCGGGCGGATACGGATACGGATTCGGATATCCAAATCCTAAAAAATTCGGATTCGGATACGGATACGGATATTAATAAAAAAGCGAATTCGGATACGGATATCTGCTTAATTTAATATCTATTTATTTAATATATATATTTAATAGTTATATCAATGAGTAAAGTTAAACCCTAATCAGCTAAATCCCGTATTCAGTAGTTCCAAAATCAAAAATCCCAAATCGACTCCACATCGACTCCAAAATCGACTCCAAATCGACTCCAAAATCCTCTTCTCTCCCGTCTTCCTCTTCTCCGGTTCTCCCCAATTCCCAGTCCCCATCCCCAACTCCACTCCACATCGACCTCGCGCTCCCCCGTCTTCCTCTTCTCCCCCATCCCCCATCTCCATCGCGTCCGCTCTCGAAAACACAAACGGCGCGCAAGTCCCTTCGCGAGATCGAAGCCCCGTCGCGAGATCAGAAGGTCGAGAGATCGAAGCCCCGTCGCGAGATCAGAAGGTCGAGAGATCATTATCTTTATCACCATCTTGTATGGGACTTCTATTCATAAGTGGTTTAACTCAACAATTTGCAAACCCCTTTCTGGTGATGTTAATTTAATTTAACTATTTTTTTCTAGGCTGAATTTGGACCTCTTCAACATGTTCGTGTCCTTAAAGAACGGAATTCTGGCATTTCTCGTGGATTTGCTTTTATTGATTTTCCCACTGTGGTATTCATCAACTTCCTCTACAATATGCTTGCTTTCTTGCATGTTCTTTAGCTAATTAAGTTGTATTTCATTACTGAGGAAGCTGCCCGTACTATGATGGATGGTGTGGGAGAGGGTGCTCTTGTTATTGATGGAAGGATGCTTTCTTTTGAGTACAGGTACCTGAGTTTGACAGGGAAAAGACTTTCTATTGGCGTTTATCAGTTTTAATTGAGGTGAAGTAGGTTTCTGTGATTGTAATAGCTTTATGCAATAGATTTTTAATGTGAATTTATTAGTAATTGAATCATTTTAATGCCATTGTACGAGTATATTGCTATAATCAATATCTTCTAGAGATCCATAGTACTGAAAGTAGATTGTGCCAACAAGGATAGTGGAGTTGATGCAGTGTAGTGACCAATGACAGTAGCGTTACTCTTGTACAAGATGGTCTTGCATTATGATTCTACATGCCTTCATTCTTCTTTTCTGTCATAACTCTGTCATACTTTAAAATGGTTTGAATTTTCCATGCCTCTATTCGGCTGTGTCATCCTTTTCTAGTTTCACATGGAAATGCTGCATTGTTAACTTATTAATCTATGAGGCAATTATAGTCATTTTTCATAGTGTTTTTAAAAAAAACATATTCTGTGACTAAAATGCCTCAGTTCTTTTATCTCCATCTGTTTTTGAGTTCTTTAGTTCTGTTATCATTTTCTAAACTATCCAACTTTTGGTGCAGTAGTAAGCCTACTGGTGGGGTGGGTACATCTTTAGGTCAGGAGAGCACTTTCAGATCGCGATATGGACATAACACAATTACTTCCGTACCTTCTGACTGGATGTGTACAATATGTAATTGTGTAAATTTTGCACGCAGGACATCTTGTTTCCAGGTTTGTTCATCTTGTTTTCAGGTTTGTTTTTCCGATTTGTCTTCCCTGTTGTTCTTTGCTCTAGCAATGATTAAAAATTACTATTGAATTTTGCATATATGTGCTGTGGCATTATATAAAGGCATTCTCTCTTCATTTAAATTTGGTCTTAGTTTACCAATACTTGGAATTGTTCTGTTTTGCCAAGTAAGATCTAATGAAAGGACATTTTGTATAGGCTTTCTCATTTAACTGATTTTGCAATAGCTCCTTTGACTCATGTCCTTCAAATCGCTCACCATACAAACTATTCAAAAGAACCCTTCTGATGCATAAAGCAGTCAAAGGTGGAGAGTTTTTGTTTTTTTGTTTTAAAAAAACTTCAATAAAAGAATACTCTCTAACTGATCTTATAGTAACGGAGTTTGTTATAGTGTAGAATGGTAGATTTCTACCATAACATATTCATGAAACCAACTGTTCAATCCAAAAAAAAAAAAAAGTTGCAGTGCAAGGTAGTACCTTTAGGTTGGGTGTTTCCATCCAAAGTTTCCTTTGACTGCATTGACAAAAGGGGTTCTCATTATATTTTGGCCATTGTAAGATTTATATTGTACTAAGAAGGTTAAAGGGCTTATTGGAAAGTTTTATACTTTTAGAATGGTCATTATATGCATATTGTTTTGAACTGCAAGCATCAGTGATTTGTTTCTAAATTTTGTGGAAGTGGGTGCTTAGGGAGCCTCCATGTATAGTTGTATACTTTTGGAATAGTCATTATTGGCATATTATATTGAACTGCAAGCATCGGGAATTTGTTTCTAAATTTTTTGAAAGTGAGTGCTTAGTTACCTACTCTGGCAATTTGATATATATAAAAATAATGCTGTCAGGTTTGTTTAACGTGAATCATCTATGCCTGTGCATAATTATGCAAGTAATCTTCACTAATGTTATATATATTGTTTGCACTTCCAGTGCAATGAGAGCCGGACAGATGATGCTGCTTCAGCAGATATGGCAACCTCCAATTCAACATCTCTTGGTAACAAAGGATTCGAAGCAGGTAGAGGATTTCATACTCTGCTTCTAGGTGCTGCTGTTTTGATCTTATTTGAATTTATCTCCTTTCTAAGTTGCAAAAGTGTTTGGAATTCCCAGACCCCACTCATGTTTTGGCTGTTCGTGGGTTGGATGAAAATGCTGATGAAGAAATGCTTCGGTATGAGTTTGCTAAGCATGCTCCTGTGAAGGTAAGTATATTTTTTTTTTACGTGCAATACCAATTTCCAACAATACGTGGAGTTGTTCACCATTGTTTAGATATTTTGAACATTTTATTTAATTATTGGCATTTAATTATGTCCACTAGTTACTGATATTAACTTAAAGATGAAATAAAAGACTTGCTTTGCATGTGTCAATTGGTCTCACGGAGGGGAGTGCTGATGAATCTACTACTGATCCAAATAGTGCATATTTCTCATACAATACAACACCATGAATTTACAAATTCCTCTGTCTTGTTTTCAATTTGTTTAACTTTTGTATATACTGAAGTCATCTCATTTTAGGCCTGCAACAAGAATGCAACAAGTTTTAAGAGTTATAAGAGCATTATAAAGTAGGAAATAGACACACAAATATTAAATGACTGGCTACGAAAAATAAATAGCAAAAACTTTATATTTAATATCCGAATTCGTATCCGTTATCCGGTTGACCGTATCCGATTCGCATCCGTATCCGGAAATTGCGGATACGAATATGATTTTTATTTTCCGAGTCATATTCGTATCCGTATCCGAATCCGTTTTTGGAATGCGGATACGGATATTGGTATAGCCAATATCCGATCCGTATCCGACCCGAAAGCATCCCTAGCTGGTATGGTTCCTTTTTTTTCCATCTCATTTACAATGTTTAACTGAATGCTGTTCTTTTGAAGGTTGGTTTGTTTGTTTGAGAGTGCACCCAATGTTCACCCTCATTAACCCCACAGAGGTTACTGTTGTATTCAGTTCGATTGAAGGTTCCAAGTGCGAAATCCACCCAGAGTCTGGTGAAGTATCATTTGTAGGAACTCAGCGTCCTAATGGTAATAAATCTGTCATCCATTTGTATACCCCACCAAAAAAAAAAAAAAAAAAAAAAAAACTTTATTAGACCTTAAACTAAGTTTATCTTTCTTGAATTTTCAGGGGAGTGGATGTTGGTTGACAGATGTGCAGGTCTTAGTTTGGTAAATCATTTTGACCTAAGTCAGGTACATAAATGTATGGTTCACTGGGGAACAGGAACAGTTAACTTGGATCTTTGGTCCGAAGAGAGGCCAGTTTCTAAAGAAACCCCCCTCAGAATATGCCACGAGTATGAAGTTGTACAATTCTGATAGTTCATTTTGCTTGAGCTGAGGTCCATAAATTTACAATGAATGAAGACAATTACTCAGTTTCAAGTTACCACTTTATGTATGAACTTGGAAATAAGAAACCTTTCATGTCCATGAATCTGGGAAACTTCTTCGTGAGATCTCCTCACTGTAGTTTTGTATTATGTGGCTTGTGAACATTCAGTTAACAAACTGCAGGGGGGATAAGGAGAGTTTGGCTTCTCATCGTACACAGGGCCAGCCCTGAATTCCTGGGGCCCAAGACGAAAATCCCAAATAATTATTTTTTTGGGCCCCTAATTAGAATATTTTTTACGCGCAAAATACGTGCCTATATTTACAAGGAAAATACAAATTTGGGACCCTTACGATTGCAAAAAAATTGGGGGCCTGAGGTGGCTGCCTCGCCGGCCTCAAGGTCGGGGCCGGCCCTCATCGTGCAGATATGGTGTGCTTAGTTGTCCCTCTGTTGACATGGTGCAAGTAAGTGTTCCAACTGAACTGAGATCTATTCCTCCTGTACAAAGATGTTGCTAGATGCAGTTGTTGATGTAATCTTCTTGAGAAGCACATTTTCTAGTTGGCTTCCCCAATGATATGATTGGGCAATGAGTCCGATTCACCCTATCTATTTGCTGGCTATTCGTATAACAAATAGACAAGCCTTTATGTTTCATTAACAAATAGACAAGCAGATTTTTCATCCTTTAAAGTTTAAACAAGATAAAGGTGAAGTTCCACTTCTCAAATTTATGAATGTATATACCAGTCGGCACATATAAGTTACATTAGTGAAGAATAATGTGGTTCCGATGCACAGTAGCCAATGATACTCATGTATCATTATAAGTTTATAACCGATCTGTCTATAGTATGTATATATAATAGAAGAATATAATATATATCTGATAAGGAGCCCATCTCACCATCTCATAATAGACTAATACGGATTGCATACGGAGGCGAGTGCACAACGAAAGGTTTCTCATATATATATGTATACATAGCTCAAGTTTGAATAGTATGACAATAATTAGTTGTAAATAAAAGTCCATGTTTCCATTACTATATGTTGAAAAATAATTATAAATGAGGGTATAAAATTCAACTTCTTAGAATTTTGAGGTCGGGCTGTAAATCGGACCGGACGGGTCCGGACAACCATATGTTCAAGCTCGGACCGAAATTCTACTCGGATGGGCTTATGTCCGATTCGGTCCAGGTCGGACAAAATTTTTATAGTCCGGACTCAGTTCGGTAAAGCATTAGACCGCAATAATACTCGGACGGACGTATGTTCGGCTCGAGCTTGGTAAAGTATCGGACCTAATAATTTGTTCAAGTTCGGTTCATATAACAGTTCGGACGGTCCACGGTAGGGCCATTTCTCGGGTCGGACTCGGTCGGACGACAGACCGTCCTGTTCATTTTACACCCTACTTTGAGGGCGAAAAATGATGAAATTTAACTATTGAAGAAATATTTGCTATTTTCAATGTAACATGAACAATAAAAAAATACAAGAAAATTTGCAAAACTGAAATCTGAAAATCTAAATTTCTAAGTAAATAGAGAAAAAATGAGAGAGAAAGATAGAGAGTGAGAGAATTAATTATAAATGAGTTTTTTTTTTTTGGATTTGAATTTGAGTTTTGGGGTTTGAAATTTTGAGGGGGAAAATGTGTTTTGTGAGATTAGATCTGGGCCTTTGATTTTGAGGAGATTGAAGGGGAGCCACTTGATAGCTTTCTTTGTGGTTTATTATATAGATATATAATAGATGAATATAATATATATCTGATAAGGAGCCCATCTCACCATCTCATAATAGACGAACACGGAAAGGTTTCTCATATATATATATATATATATATACATACACACACACACACTAGATTTGCCCGTGGCCACGTGCCTACGGCACGTCTTCAGAATGATACAGCATATGAAAAGTTCTTGTAAACTGGATATTAAATGTAGCATACATTGGTTGGGATACATTAACCGGACATATTGGAAATATTGATTTTAGGCAAGTGCTACTAATGTCTAGTGGTAAGCATTTTTGCTAGTTAGTAAGAGGTCGGAAGTTAAGAGTCCCACTTGCACTGTTAATCCCAAATTAATAGATGGGGTGAGAGTCGGTGAGTGTGGCTCAGACCCTGTTCAAATATAAATAAATAAAATAAAATAGAATAAAATGGAATTATTTTTTAATTTTTTTAAATTACTTGATTTTAGAATTAAATAGTTGCATTAAAAAAATTGAGGAGATCAAGCATCATCCAATGCTAAAAATTCCTTGATCAGATAGCCCAGATCTGAAAATTGCTTACTATTTCTGCAAGCATAATGTCATGGCTCTTAATTTGTTTTCTTGTCCAATACTAACCATCTAAACTTGTCTGGTTTCTTTCTTAAACACTCACAATTTCAGAAATTTTCTCTTATTTAAAAATTCTTTTCAGCAAAATTATCGTTTTTGAATGTTTAAAAGAAATGATAAATGGGTAAGGGTAAAAGGTCGGACAGCACAACAGTGGCCATACATACTCTAGCATATTGGATGAAATCACTTGTTTAATTGGCAAGTCTACTGCAAAAATTACAACCATATTTCATTCCAGCCTCCTTTTTAAATAATGCATGGAAATAAGATAGTCACACTTTCTTTAATGGGCATTTTTTCTTAATCTTTCTTCATCATTTTCACTCGCTTCAACTTGCTCTTAGTTTCTATAGAACTTATTGTTGTCTTCTGCATGAAGTAGGTGTGTAAACAGCTTCGCTAGAGTGCATTGTTAATACTTGAAAAACACCATAGCGTTTTTTTTTTTTTGAATAATAATTTAAAAAATAAATAAATAAACACCATAGCGTTATAGAATATAAATTATAGTTTAGGCCACTATTCTAAGTTGGCCACACAGTATTTATTTTAAATACTTTAGGTAGACCCACGTTTCCCTGTATTCATGGTTAGAGTGAACTTGCGGATCTCCCCAAGTAATTATGATTATGTTTGGCAACGTTGCAGGAACGCTTCCCTGATCCAAAGTTCATGGTGAATGACCTTCATGCTATTGGATTCAAAGCAATCTGGATGCTGGACCCTGGGATTAAAAATGAAGAAGGATACTTTGTTTATGATAGCGGGTCTGAAAACGACGTGTGGGTTCAGAAGGCAGATGGGAAGCCTTATATTGGTTAGGTTATTTATATGCTTAAGTTATAGTGATCGGTGGTTGGAGATTATTAACCGTACTTTTATCAATTGTAAGGGGAGGTATGGCCTGGGACTTGTGTTTTTCCCGATTACACACAAGAAAAGACACGATCATGGTGGGCAAAGTTAGTGAAAGACTTCATTTCCAATGGTGTTGATGGGATTTGGAATGACATGAACGAGCCTGCTGTTTTCAAGGTAAGTGTTGAATACCATCTCTTTCACATTTACTTTCCATTTGTTTATTGGCACAGATATTTGTTTGCAGTTTAATAAAAAAAACAATTTACTGGTTTGCAGACTGTGACAAAAACAATGCCTGAGAGCAACATCCACAGAGGTGATACTGAACTCGGTGGCTGCCAAAATCATTCTCACTACCACAATGTAAGTAGTATTTGCTTAAAGTAATAATTAGTTGAACGTATCACTTGGAGTTTAGCTGTGTTAAATGAAAACAGGAATTTGATAAGTTGAACTATATTATATATGTGCTTGTTAAGTATCATTTTTCGCTCCTTTACTTTGTTTTATTTAGAGAATATCCATTCTTAAATTCAGCATCATACAGGCCTATGGCCTGCTGATGGCCAGGTCAACTTATGAAGGCATGAGACTGGCTAATGAGAAGAAAAGGCCTTTTGTTCTGACAAGGGCTGGTTTTATTGGGAGCCAACGCTATGCTGCAACTTGGACTGGAGATAACCTATCAACATGGGATCACCTACATATGAGTTTACCCATGGTACTTCAGTTGGTAAGTTGATGAATTGATATCAAATTGTCCATTTCCTTAATATCATTAAATGGCTTGAAAGTTTTCATCGTGTCAATATTATGCTCAGTATAGGATTGGGTAACTTGGTATATTTATATGTTAGAAAGACGGTGATAGGTTTCTTAGATCTGTCTTTGTAAGTTGTGAATTAGGGAATTTATATCTTTAGTATTTCTATCGCATGAAGATGATGCACATCTACAGCAAGACGAAAAAGGAATAGTGTAACCATAACTTATTGTTCTCCCATATCTCCCTCTCTTTCTCGTCCTCCTCTGTACTTGCATGCCACTACATTTAGACATGACAAATAATATATACAACGAATGTAGTTATAAGTATTTACCTAACATTTTATTGCCATCCAGGGTCTCAGTGGTCAACCATTATCAGGGCCAGACATTGGAGGCTTTGCTGGAAATGCAACGCCGAAGCTTTTTGGAAGATGGATGGGATTTGGTTCTATGTTTCCTTTTTTCCGTGGGCATTCTGAAGCTGGAACTATTGATCAGGAGCCATGGTCGTTTGGTGAAGAAGTATGTTTTCTAACTTGAAACTGCCTATAGCGGTCAATAGATAGTTTTTAGTATAATGACGGGAATTGCTCTGCCAGTACATACTTCGTCAGGAAGGATAACTAGTAAACACAAAATTTTGGATGCAGTAATATAAATATAGACCGTAGCTTGAAATTTCCAGAGAACGAACTGCAAAAGATTTTAGGATTCCAGATTCTCTTTTACTTGATAGTTTGCAGAATCTTTTTGCTGTTTGATATCCTGAAGAGAGTAGGCAGAGATAGACAGAATCAGGGAAATTCACATTAGTGTGATATTTAATTAGATTGAACCCATATAAAGTGGGCGATCTAACCAATTTTTAAAAATTGGTACACCTTAGCAGGTCAGTTGGTCTTAAGGATAAAAAACATTTCTAATATCTGCCGCGCTTTGTCTAATTCCTTTTGATCTTATCATATGTATCCTTTTCTGAAACTGTCCATAATGTTCAATCTAAATAAGAAAGATGATGGCCAACTGTAGCCAGACTAATCGAAGTGCCACTTCTTTGAGTGGGGATATGGCATGCACCATTCTTGAGTTACCTTCCCCTGGAGGAAGATGAACAAGATGAAGTTTTTCAGCAAGAACATCCTGATTGAGGGTTAAACATAGATCTAGTGTGGTTTCTTTTTCTATCTATATTCTTTTTGTTTCTTCTTACATGGTTTGCCTTCTGCAAGGCATTTATCCCCCCTCAAGAACAAATTGAGAATCATGTCAGAAACGATGTCTGTGAAAAAGTACTTCTTATTTTATTTTTCAATTATCAGTAGGCTCTGTGGGAGGACTAAGTAGGGCTAAACTTTGATCTATATGGCTCTTGAAGATAATTGATCTGAAAAAATCACTATTGCCACTGCATATAGGGAGTCTGTGACCCAATATCTCCCACAAGGCATGGGGGAGTTGATACGGCATGAAAGCTCAATAAATCTCCTGAATTAAGTTGTACAATTGAGTGTGCAACTGTTCCTTTGATAGATTTCTTGTCACATGTTTTGACATGAATCTCTTTCTTTTAGAGAGGAAAAGAAAGAACTCTGTAGTTTTAATACTAATGCTATTATATCCTTTAGTGTGAGGAAGTATGCCGACTTGCATTGAGGAGGCGCTATCGGCTTATACCACACATATATACCCTTTTCTATATGGCACATACGAAGGGCACTCCTGTTGCAGCACCCTCCTTTTTTACTGGTATTCTCATATTTGTGTTACTTCTCCTTCCGTAACTATCTGTAAATCAAAGTACTAATGCCTCCCCTGTTATTCAGATCCACAGAATTCTGGTTTGAGGACATCTGAAAATTCATTTTTGCTTGGACCACTTTTAATTTGTTCAAGGTACTCCATCACTACTTGAAAACCACTTCATTTGATTGATTATGACAAAACAATGCTTGAGAGCAACATCCACAGAGGTGATACTCAACTCGGTGGCTGCCAAAATCATTCTCACTACCACAATGTAAGTTGTATGTTCTTAAAGTAAGAACATCCACAATGGTTTCTTACTTTTGCCATTTTGCCATTTTTTGGCAAAAAGATACCCACATCGGTTTGCTATATTCCCATATTTTGAGAAATTTGTTAGAGTTGCTTCTCATATTTGAGAAACAAAATGAGGATTCTCAAATTATAGGGGACGAAACAACATGTTCTGTCCGAGGATTTTTTTTTCTTTTTTTTAAAATCATCGGACGAAACGAGTCGTTTCGTCCGAATTTTTTTTCAGTTTTTTTTTTTAAAGATCGGACGGTACATGTTGTACCGTACCAAAATTTTATATAAAAAAAAATAGAAAGAAGTTCTCAGGCAGAACATGTTGTCCCGTCCGAAGCAAAAAATTGCTTGGACAGGACAACATGTCCCGTCCCAATCAAGGGCCTTTTTCCAAACTTAATTCATTTTTTAAATTACTTAATCATTAATTAATCTAATTAATTACTATCTTAGTAATTTAATAACTAAATCTAATACTAATTTACTAACTAACTTAATCTAGTCACTTTTTAAAATTAAAATTAAAAAATTTGAAGTGAGACGGGACATGCTGTCCCGTCCGCCAAAAAAAAAAAAATCATTTGAGAATATTATAGCAAAGCACCGTTACAACGCAATTGCCAAATTGCTATTTGTATTTGCCATTTTGCCATATTTGAAGAATAACCATTGTGGATGCTCTAATAATTAGTTGAACATATCACTTGGTGTTTACCTGTGTTAAATGAAAACAGAAATTTGATATGTTGAAATATACTATATATGTGCTTGTTAAGTATCATTTTTCGCTCCTTTGCTTTATTTTATTTAGAGAAAATCCGTTCTTAAATTCAGCATCATTCAGGCCTATAGCCTGCTGATGACCAGGTCAACTTATGAAGGCATGAGACTGGCTAATGAGAAGAACAGGCCTTTTGTTCTAACAAGGGCTGGTTTTATTGGGAGCCAACGCTATGCTGCAACTTGGACTGGAGATAACCTATCAACATGGGATCACCTACATATGAGTTTACCCATGGTACTTCAGTTGGTAAGCTGATGAATTGATATTAAAATGTCCATTTCGTTAAGATCATTAGAAGGCTTGAAAGTTTTCATCATGTCAGTATAGGATTGGGTAACTTGGAATATTTCTTAGTTAGAAAGACAGTGATAGATTTCTTAGATCTGTCTTCGTAAGTTGTGAATTAGGGAATTTATATCTTTAGTATTTCTTTTGCATGAAGAGGATGCACATATACAGCAAGAAGAAAAAGGAATAATGTAACCATAAATTATTGTTGTCCCCTATTCCCCTCTCTTTGTCGTCCTCTTCTGTATTTGCATGCCACTACTTTTATACATGACAAATAATATATACAGCGTCCGTAGTTATTAGCATTTACTCAATACCATTCAGGGTCTCAGTGGTCAACCATTGTCAGGACCAGACATTGGAGGCTTTGCTGGAAATGCAACGCCGAAGCTTTTTGGAAGATGGATGAGATTTGGTTCTATGTTTCCTTTTTGCCGTGGGCATTCTGGAGCTGGACCTATTGATCAGGAGCCATGGTCGTTTGGAGAAGAAGTATGTTTTCTAACTTAAAACTGCCTATAGCGGTCAATAGATAGTTTTTAGTATAATGACGAAGATGCGGGAATTTCTGAGCCAATACATACTTTGTCAGGAAGGATAACTAATGAACACAAAACATTGGATGCAGTGATATAAATCTATATCGTAGCTTGAAATTTCCAGAGAACGAACTGCAAAAGATTTTAGGATTCCTGATTCTCTTTTACTTAATAGTTTGCAGAATCTTTTTGCTGTTTGATATCCTGAAGAGGGGAGGCAGAGATTAGATAGAATCAGGGAAATCCACATTAGTGTGATATTTAATTCGATTGAACCCATATAAAGTGGGTGATCCAACCAATTTTAAAAAATTTGTACATCTTATCAGTCGGTCTTTAAGGATAAAAACCATTTCTAATATCTGCCTGGCTTTGTCTAATTCCTCTTGATCTAGATCAGATGATTCCTTTTCTGAAACTGTCCATAATGTCCAATCTAAATAAGAAAGATGCTAGCCAACTATAGCCAGACTAATAAAAGTGCTGCTTCTTTGAGTGAGGATATGGCATGGACCTTTCTTAAGTTACCTTCCCCTGGAGGAAGATGAGCAAGATAAAGTTTTTCAACAAGAGCATCCTGATCGAGTGTTAAACATATATCCAGTGTGGTTTCGTTTTCTATCTTTTTTTTTTTGTTTCTTCTTACATGGTTTGCCTTCTGTGAAGCATTTGTTCCCCCTCAGGAACAAATTGAGAATCATGTCAGAAATTATTTTTGTAAAAAAATACTTCCTTTTTTATTTTTCAGTAATCAATAGGCTCTGTTGGATGACTGAGTAGGGCTAAACTTTGATCTATATGGCTCTTGAATATAATTGATCTGAAAAAATCACTATTGCCACTGCATATAGGGAGTCTGTGACCCAAGACCTCCCACCGGGCATGGGGGAGTTGATACGGCATGAAAGCTCAATCAATCTCCTGAATTAAGTTGTACAATTGAGTGTTTCTTAGATAGATTTCTTATCACATGTTTTGACATGAATCTCTTTCTTTTTTAGAGGAAAAGAAAAAACTCAGTAGTTTTAATACTAATGCTATTATATCCTATAGTGTGAAGAAGTATGCCGACTTGCATTGAGGAGGTGCTATCGGCTTATACCACACATATATACCCTTTTCTATATGGCACATACGAAGGGCACTCCTGTTGTAGCACCCTCCTTTTTGGCTGGTATTCTCTTATTTGTGTTACTTCTACTTCCATAACTATCAGTAAATCGAAGTACTAATGCCTCCCCTGTTATTCAGATCCACAGAATTCCTGTTTGAAGACAGCTGAAAATTCATTTTTGCTGGGACCACTTTTAATTTGTTCAAGGTACTCTAGCACTGCTTGAAAACCACTTCATTTGATTTGATTATGAAGTATGAAGTACATTATTTTCCTCTTTCTGTTCAAGATCTTAGGATTACCATTTTTGTTAGGGTGATGAGCTAGCTATATTGCTTTTTTGTTTTGTTTTTTTGTTCAACTTCATCAAGGCCTTCACTTTGTCTTAATAGTCTTGGTGCATGTTCAACAGCACAACACCTAATAAAGGATCACATGAAGTATCACTTGATTTGCCAAATGGAACTTGGTTGCGATTTGATTTTGGTGATTCACATCCAGTAAGTGTATTTTTCATATAGTTATCATACATTTCAGTTGGCTTATTAATTTTTCTGATTCTTATCCATTTTCTGATTTCAGGACTTGCCAACTTTGTTTCTGCAAGGTGGGTCAATAATTCCTGTGGGCCTTCCTGTTCAGCATGTTGGTGAAGCAAATCTGACTGATGATCTATCACTCTTTGTTGCTTTGGACAGTAATGGTAAAGTATCTAACGCATGTTTCTTCAGATTTTTTTTTAATATGCCACTTTTCGAAACTATTTGCAGAAAGAAAACAGTTGCCAAAGTATTTGCGCTCGTGGACTCAACAACTAAACTCGCCGTTCCCAACGGTGAGTTTAGTTGTTTCATGCTCACCGTTGGAACACAGCAAGTGTAGCTTTTTTTTTTATAGAAACTCGTTCCCAACGGCGAGTTTAGTTCAAAATTTTCAATGAAGACTCGCCGTTCCCAACGGCGAGAACATTTACACTAGATTCGATGTTGGGAACGGCGAGTTTTTATTTATTTATTTATTTATTTATTTATTTTGGAAGACTCGTTGTTCCCAACGGCGATGACATTTGCACAAAACTCGTTATTGGGAACGGTGAGTTTAGTTCCAAAAAAAATTCTATAGTTTTTTTTCGAAAATTCACTGAGTCCTACAAAGTGTCTCACTCTCTGTAAAATTTCCTACATCCTCGCCCTTCCCAATAACAAGTCTAGTATAAATGTCCTCGCCGTTGGGAACGGTGTCCTCGCCGTTGGCAACGGCGAGTCTTTATTGAAAATTTTGAACTAAACTCGCTATTCCCAACAGCGAGTCTAGTGTAAATGTCCTTGCCATTAAGAACGGCGAGTCTTCATTGAAAATTTTGAACTGAACTCGTCATTGGGAACGGCCGTGTCCCAACGACGAGCATGAAACAACTAAACTCGCCGTTCCCAACGGGAAGTTGAGTTGTTGAGTCCACAAGCGCAAATACTTTGGCAACTGTCCACTTTCTGCAAATAGTTTCGAAAAGTGGCATAGTAAAAAAAAATTCGTTTCTTGGTGCGTTTTAAAAAATATTCTTTGTACTGTTGCATCCAATAACTTTGTAGCTGAAGCTTGCCTGGTCTAACCAAACTTGGACGGATGTTTTCAGCTTCATTTTATTACCAACCTAGATCCTTTTTTGAGTAGGTTGGGGACATTTCATGTTTTCTTTGTGCAATTCTTTGGCATGTTTATGTTCATCGAATCAAATAGCTACATATAAATGTGAAATATGGCAGAAAATAGATTGGACAATTTGCATTTTTACAGTCGGAGTAAACTTCTTTCTCAAAATAATGGTTTAAATTTCATGATTTAGTATGGAAAAACTCATAAATTTAGTAGAATAGACTTATAGTTATCTTGAGGATTTTAGTATGCCATATTGGTGAATAAATACAGTTATTTGTGTACTTGTATGTAAACTCACCTGAATACTAATTAATTAATGCAAACACTTAAAACTGCGCAACATTACCATCTTACGGTATTGGAGAGTGATCATTACCTATGCATACAATAAGTACATCTTTAACTAAATTTCTGTTGAATTTTAAATTTTAATCTGGAAAAGTTGAATGTATGTTATATGAAAATATGATAATGGCCTTCAATGGGTAAAATGACTAATACCCATAGTGTGTAATTGTTATGATATATAATCTCATTGTCACAAATGTGCAATGTTTAAAATATCGAATATCCTTATCGTATCGGAAGGCAAATTTTCAGATCGGATACCGAATATTGGTAATATCAAAAAAATATCGGGTTAACATATTAGATGGAAATATACATCCTAAATCTGGTTTAAATGACATTTACACATTATATATACAAATATAAAGAACTTAATGCAAGTAATAATAGTTATAACCGGAATATATACTCACCTACATGAAATCCTTACATAAAAGAAAGATAGCTACATATTACAGATTTGAAGATAAGACGACGAATTTTACAAAAAAACTTGAAGACAAGTTGAAATGCTTATATTACAGGTAATGAATATTCATCCCTGTCATCATCATCAAATCACATCTCCACCATTCATTTACACCATCATATACACGTTCATCACCAACAACTCACCACAACTGTATCACAAGAAGATTCATTGACTGCATTAAATCCTCCAAGAGATAAGGAAGATAACAATCAAGTGTAACCATATATAGTTGTTATAGATATTTACTATTTAGATTTTTAGGATTATTTTCTATATGTTTTACTTATCTTGTACATTTTCCTTATATCAATATCAATATCAATTAGCACAATAACATCATTGTGTGTTGAAGTATAGTATAGAGGCATAAAAGAATACTTTATTGGATGCATATACTGGTTTCTATATATAAGCGAGTACAGAAAGTAATATAAATCTACTTCAGATACGGGACTAAACTAACACTATTTTAACACTCCCCCTCAAGCTAGTGCGTAGATTTGTTGAAGCCAAGCTTGCTCAAGAAAATTTGAAAAAGCTTAGGAGGTAGTGCTTTAGTTAGGATATCAGCAAGTTGTTCACCGGACCGAACATATGAAAATGAAATAACCTTCTCCCACTCATCTCATACAAAGTGACACCCAACTTCGATATATTTTATGCACTCATGAAACACCGAATTTTCAAAAATATGTATAGCTGCCTTATTGTCACATTAGAAAGGAACTAGAGATAACATTGAGATTGTCAAGTCTTGAAGAAAAGATTTGAGTCATAAAACTTAAGAAATCAAATGCCCAATAGCTCGCTATTCAGACTCTGCACTTAATTTGGCTGCCACCGCTTGTTTCTTACCTTTTCCAAGACACAAGATTTTCTCTAAAGAATACAAATTTTCCACTAGTTGAGTGTCCATCATTAACCGATCTTTCCCGGTCAGCATCAGAATATCGTTATAAAGAAAAAGAATTACTAGGCCGAAAAAGAAGCTCTTGCTCTGGGGTTTTCTTAAGGTAGCGAAGAATGTGAACCACATCTACCCAATGAGTGATGGTCGGTGCATTCATAAACTGGCTGACTTAACTAACTGCAAAGGCAATATCCGGCCTAGTCAGTGAGAGATATATGAGTTTGCCAACCAGCCTGCGATATCATCCTGGATCAGAGAACAATGTATCATTGGAGAAGGAGGAAAACTTAATATTTAGATCCATTGGTGTGTCACTGAGAAGACATCTTAACATTTCTGTCTCAGTAAGAATATCAAGGACATACTTTTTTTGAGAAAGAAAGATGTCATTCTTTGTGCGTGCAACCTCAATGCTAAGAAAATATTGAAGCGGACCAAGATCATTTGTTTGAAAGATTTGAGCTAACCGTTGTTTGATGTCTGCAAAACTTTGTGAATCACTGTCTGTGATAATGATATCATCAATATAGACTAACAGAATAATAATGTCTTTACTTCCTTTCTTTGTGAAGAGAGAATGGTTTGCCTTACTTATTGAGAACCCAAAAGAGTACACAACTTTGCCGAACTTTTTAAACTATGCTCGTGGATACAATTTGAGGCCATAAAGAGATTTTTCAGCGAACATACGAGATTCTCCCCTATCGCTCAAAATCAGAAGGCTGTTGCATATACACCACCTCTTTCAAGTCTCCATTGAGAAATGCATTATTGACATTAAGCTGATGAAGGGGCCAAGAACAATATGATGCAAGAGAGATAAAAATACGAACAAAAATGAGTTTCGCAACAAGAGAAAAGTCTACATAGTCGACCCCAAATTTTTGTGTATAATTTTTAGCAACAAGGCAAGCTGAGTAGGTCAACTGTGCCATTAGGATTATATTTGACAGTGAATACACATTTACAACAAACTGTCTTACCACTTACAGAGAGACGAACCAACTACCAAGTACCATTCTACTGAAGAGCCTGCATTTGCTCTTTCATGACTGCTATCCAAGCAGGGTGCTTGAGTGCTTCCTGAACATTGTTAGGAATAGAAATAAAATCTAAAGAAGAGGCAAAAGCTCGAAAGGATTTGGTCAGTTTAGAAGAAGAAACAAACTTTGCAATAGGAAAGAACACTTAGCCTTATGTTGACCAATATGTAAATCATCTGTGTTAGGAATATTATCGACAGAAGTGGTTGGCACTGGGTGAACAGTAGAGAGTACTGGTGGGATGTCTAGTCTGAACGAGCCTTTCGTCTTCTGACATAAACCTAAAGTGGTTGGGGTGGTGGCGGTGGCGGTGGCGGTGGCGGTGGCGGTGGCGGTGGTGGGGATGGTGTTATTGTTGTTGTTGGTGGTGGTGGTGGTGGTGGATGTGGTGGGAAATCAAGACTCTACAACAACCATTGGATGTGGTGACGATCGTCAACCACCTGCCATCAATCCTCTTCCACTTCGTCGTTCCAATCGAGAACATAATCTTCCATCGTATCTTAAGGATTTTGATTGTTCAATCAACTCATGCACTGCTTCATGTGCTTATCCTTTCACAACGAACCTTTCTTTTGAGAAATTTACTACCATTCACAAGGCATTTCTCACATCCATCCTCACTTCCAGTGAGCCTAAAACGTTCCCAGAGACTATGAAACATGCTCATTGGAGAGATGTCATGTCAAAAGAAATTCAAGTACTTGAATCCAAAAAAACTTGGTCATTAACCCTCTACCACCCGACAAAAAGGCTGATGGATGCAAATGGATCTTTAAGACTAAATTCAAAGCAGATGCTACCATTGTTGAATTCTAACTGCGGAATAAACTCAACAACGGCGACAAGATGCAAGAACTATAGAATCAAAACAAGAGAATAAAGAACAAGCAAAAGCAACACACAAGAACACACAAGATTTTATCGAGGTTCACCCAAACAATGGTTACTTCCCCACGCAGAGGCACTCCTGCGATTTCTACTAGAAATATGAAGATTAGGTTTACAAATCTCTCAAGAACTCACCACCAAGGTGTAGGGTTTCTCTTTATCTTCCTCTCTCTTAATGACGGCTAGTACATCTCTCTTTTCTCTTGGCTTCAGTTAACCCTAAAATCGTACACAATACAATATATATATAGGATTCCACATCTCTAATCTCAGCTATTCATTTATTCAGCGTCGGGACGGTCGACCGGTCCATCTTGACGGTCGACCGGTCTTCTCCCTCGACTGCACGAAATCCAACAGAGAGCGGGTCGGTCGACTGCGCGATCGACCGGTCATTCCTTTAAGCTACAAAGTTGAGTCAGAGAGCGGGACGGTCGACTGCGCAGTCAACCGGTCATCTTGCCTGGGCGGTCAGGGGGTGCGGTCAACTGCAACTCTGCTGTAGCTCTTGCTACTCTTGACCTATAGCTCCCACTTCGACTCTCCCCATCTATCTTCTTCAACTCATCATTATCATGTATTGGATCCACAAACCCCATCAACCATAGAGCGACACAAAGCTCAGTTGATCGCCAAAGAGTACACTTAACAAGAGGGCATCGACTACCATGATATATAACAGATTACAACGGAAGGGGTCTCTCTCTCTCTCTCTCTCTCTCTCTCTCTCTCTCTCTCTCTATATATATTAGTTATGCACGTGTAATGCACGCGTTGATAGATTCACAAATAACACTAAGGTCTTCTCCCACTATAATATTAGATATATATATATATAAAGAAAAAGAGTTCACTATTATAATTGATTAATTTATGGAAGTAATGACATGTTGGAATTTAATGATACTCTTGTTTTAAATGCAGCAGTCTTCAACTTCAGTAAATTGCTCTATATTCTTCTAAGTCTAGATTTGTTATTTTTTGGTGCTGGTATGGTTCCTTTTTTTCCATCTCATTTACAATGTTTTAACTGAATGCTGTTCTTTTGAAGGTTGGTTTGTTTGTTTGAGAGTGCACCCAATGTTCACCCTCATTAACCCCACAGAGGTTACTGTTGTATTCAGTTCGATTGAAGGTTCCAAGTGCTAAATCCACCCAGAGTCTGGTGAAGTATCATTTGTAGGAACTCAGCGTCCTAATGGTAATAAATCTGTCATCCATTTGTATACCCCACAAAAAAAAAACAAAAAACAAAAAACAAAAAACAAAAAACAAAAAAAAAACTTTATTAGGCCTTAAACTAAGTTTATCTTTCTTGAATTTTCAGGGGAGTGGATGTTGGTTGACAGATGTGCAGGTCTTAGTTTGGTAAATCATTTTGACCTAAGTCAGGTACATAAATGTATGGTTCACTGGGGAACAGGAACAGTTAACTTGGATCTTTGGTCCGAAGAGAGGCCAGTTTCTAAAGAAACCCCCCTCAGAATATGCCACGAGTATGAAGTTGTACAATTCTGATAGTTCATTTTGCTTGAGCTGAGGTCCATAAATTTACAATGAATGAAGACAATTACTCAGTTTCAAGTTACCACTTTATGTATGAACTTGGAAATAAGAAACCTTTCAGGTCCATGAATCTAGGAAACTTCGTGAGATCTCCTCACTCTAGTTTTGTATAATGTGGCATGTGAACATTCAGTTAACAAACTGCAGGGGGGATAAGGAGAGTTTGGCTTCTCATCGTACACAGGGCCAGCCCTGAATTCCTGGGGCCCAAGACGAAAATCCCAAATAATTATTTTTTTGAGCCCCTAATTAGAATATTTTTTTACGCGCAAAATACGTGCATATATTTACAAGGAAAATACAAATTTGGGATCCTTAAAATTGCAAAAAAATTGGGGGCCTGAGGTGGCTGCCCCGCCGGCCTCAAGGTCGGGGCCGGCCCTCATCGTGCAGATATGGTGTGCTTAGTTGTCCCTCTGTTGACATGGTGCAAGTAAGTGTTCCAACTGAACTGAGATCTATTCCTCCTGTACAAAGATGTTGCTAGATGCAGTTGTTGATGTAATCTTCTTGAGAAGCACATTTTCTAGTTGGCTTCACCAATGATATGATTGGGCAATGAGTCCGATTCTCCCTATCTATTTGCTGGCTATTCGTATAAGAGCATCCACATTCGTTTGCTATAATTCTCATATTCTTATATTTTGAGAATAATATGAGAATTGAGCTCTGCAGTCGTTTGCTATTTTCTCAAAAATAGCAAATGATCTACAGTGCATTCTCATATTTGAGAAGTCGCGTAGCGAATATAGAAATATAGAGGACGATAGATGATGTCTCGTTGCGTAAATTTTTTTTTTTTTTTTTTTTTTTTTTTAAATGGCTCGGACGATACATGATCTATTTTCATGTATCGTCCTTGCCAAATTTTCTAAAAAAAAATTTGTAAACTCCTCCAACGGGACATCATGTCCCGTTTGATCATTGATCGGCCGGGACATGATGTCCCATCCGAGGTGTTTACATATTTATTTTTTTTTGGGTTTGTTTTTGGATTTATTTTTAGGGACGATACAAGATGAATCGTCCCACCTAAAAATAAGAAAATTTTGCCAAATACGACTGCAGACGATACAATCAATTTCATTTCTATTCTTTTGATTTTGCCAAAAAATAAGAAACCCCATTGTGGATGCTCTAACAAATAGACAAGCCTTTATGTTTCATTAACAAATAGACAAGCAGATTTTTCATCCTTTAAAGTTTAAACAAGATAAAGGTGAAGTTCCCCCTCTCAAACTTATGAATTTTTGTACCAGTCGGCACATATAAGTTACATTAGTGAAGAATAATGTGGTTCCGATACACAGTAGCCAATGATACTCATGTATCATTGTAAGTTTATAACCGATCTGTCTATAGTATGTATATATAATAGAAGAATATAATATATATCTGATAAGGAGCCCATCTCACCATCTCATAATAGACTAATATGGATTGCATACGGAGGCGAGTGCATAATGAAAGGTTTCTCATATATATATGTACTAGAGTGCATAATGAAAGGTTTCTCATATATATATGTACTAGTATGATGCACGTGCGATACACGTGGAGGAGGAAGGAAAAGGACAAAAAAAAAACCTACCAGCACGTGTGCTGCACGTGTTTGTACACATACAAAAAACAATAAAAAATTGTTTATTTGTTCGGAACCCCATCTCTCCCATTATAATAGTTATAGATATATAGCTCAAGTTTGAATAGTATGACAATAATTAGTTGTAAATAAAAGTCCATGTTTCCATTACTATATGTTGAAAAATAATTATAAATGAGGGTATAAAATTCAACTTCTTAGAATTTTGAGGTCGGGCTGTAAATCGGATCGGACGGGTCCGGACAACCATATGTTCAAGCTCGGACCGAAATTCTACTGGGATGGGCTTTGTCCGATTCGGTCCAGGTCGGACAAAATTTTTATAGTCCGGACTCAGTTCGGTAAAGCATCAGACCGCAATAATACTCGGACGGACGTATGTTCGGCTCGAGCTTGGTAAAGTATCGGACCTAATAATTTGTTCAAGTTCGGTTCATATAACAGTTCGGACGGTCCACGGTAGGGCCATTTCTCGAGTCGGACTCGGTCGGACGACAGACCGTCCTGTTCATATTACACCCTACTTTGAGGGCGAAAAATGATGAAATTTAACTATTGAAGAAATATTTGCTATTTTCAATGTAACATGAACAATAAAAAAATACAAGAAAATTTGCAAACCTGAAATCTGAAAATCTAAATTTCTAAGTAAATAGAGAAAAAATGGAAGAGAAAGATAGAGAGTGAGAGAATTAATTAAATAAATAAATAAATGAGTTTTTTTTTTTTTATTATTTGAATTTGAGTTTTGGGGTTTGAAATTTTGAGGGGGAAAATGTGTTTTGTGAGGTTAGATCTGGGCCTTTGATTTTGAGGAGATTGAAGGGGAGCCACTTAATAGCTTTCTTTGTGTTTTATTATATAGATATATAATAGATGAATATAATATATATCTGTGGTAGGGTAAAAATCGCCTGGGGCCCAACCAGGGCCCAATACAACTCTCACTCAAAAATGATAGAAACAGCAGTCTAGTTCGGCTTCGAGCCACTGCAGGATCGTCGCCGAACCTCCAGTTCACCCCCACAGATCTGGTCTCCTCGTATCCGATGAGCAGCGATGGCCCTCGGCCTCCGACCCACGACAGCCCTCCGGGCCGTCCGCCCATCCCGGGGTAGAATGAAGATGACTTGGCACACCCTACGCCACCAGATCCTCCCAAGAAGCACAGAAGCCCCATGATCTGCCATGTCACCTCCAAATACCACCAAGGGCTTTGCCGCGTCAGTCCTATACCACTCCTGGTACTGCCACGTCAGCCCTAAACCCCCTGGGCCTTCTGCCACGTCAGGCCCATGGGCTTTCTGGTTCAGACCCGACCCTCAAGCGGATCCAAACCCGGTTGGAATTCTCTATAAATACTAGACCCTCACCCACCTTTTCAGGTAACCAATCTTTTGCCACTTAAATTCAACTAGTTATTGCTACTCTCTCACAGAGACTGACTAGAGCGTCGGAGGGTCCGCCACCGGGATAAACCCCGGTGTTTCAGGACCGTCTGCAGGTACACAAGACCTCGGATCCGAATCCTCTGATCCGAGCCGAGGCATCCACCCCACTCCGAGCCCGTCGCAGGTTCCGCCCGGTCAGCCGAGGGTCGTCAAACGAGCAGCATTCTCCTTCAATATAAATCGAGTCCGAACTCACACCTGGTGCATCCACACGTCTCCCAGAAATAAACCGCATCAGGTTGGCGCCGTCTGTGGGAAGACTGCTTCAGAAGCCGACCTGAGCACGACCATCAAGGCACCTCGACAGCCGAACTCTCATGACCTCCAAGGGCAAGGGGGTTGCTTCCTCCGTCAACCGAAGGGACTCGCCCCCACCAACTGCTGACGCCGGTCCACACACTTCAAAACACAGGGGTCCCAAAGGAGCGCCACCCGTCAAGTCCAGCCCGACCTACGGGGGGTAATCGTCAACCGACAGATTAGCCGCAGCAGGGGAAGGGCCGCTTCCAACCCGGCCCCGAACCATCCAAGACCGCAGCCCGAGGGACGGAGGCCAGCACTCAGCCGCATCGGAAGGCAACCTTCAGACCGACCAAACAGGGTCGAGGGAGCTCCCGTCACTCACAAGGAGTTCGAAGACTTCCGGAGAGAAATTCTCGGGGCCCTTCGACGGGCCCCAGGGAGGAAGCCCTCCACTCCCAAACCGGGTCGGATGCCGAGGCCAGCGTGTCGCACCCGGCAACAATCCAGCCAGAAGACGATGACGTACTACTAAGGCGCCTCCAAGAAATGGAGGATCGCCTCGATCATATAGGAGACGGCGACCAGCGAGCGGCTCAGGGGTACAGACCTGTCCGTCCTCCCTTCTCCGCTCCCATCCTCCAAGCAGAAATACCCAGGAATTTCCGACCACCTCAATTCGAGACCTACGACGGCGAGGGAGATCCCGCTGATCACATGGAGGGTTTCAAAACCCTCATGATGATTCACAGCGCCTCGGATCCCCTGCTATGCCGAGCCTTCCCTGCCACACTTCGGGGTCCGGCTCGTGAATGGTTCTCGAAACTCACCCCCGGCTCCATTTACTCCTTCGACCAGCTAGAGGGCAATTTTCTTGCCCACTTCGTCACCAGCCGGAAGGCGGAAAGGACCAGCGCCTCTTTACTTGGACTCAGACAAATAGAGGGAGAGTCACTCAGAGTGTTCTTCCGAAGGTTTACCGCGGAGGCAAGATCGGTCTCCTCTCTTGATCCAGGCGTTGCCACTGCGGCATTTCGGCACAACGTCCGTCATGGACAGCTGAAAGCTTCTCTGGCGAAGAGACCCCCCATCGACTTTCCCGATCTCCTCAACAGGGTCGAGAAATACATTAGGGCAGAAGAGGCCCTTAGCCCCGAAGATGCTAGAGAGACCACCGGGAAGGGAAAACGGAAAGCCGAAGAAGTCGAACCATCAAAGAAGGCTCCGAGGAACGCGGGGGCCATGAAGAAGATCCCGCCGGTCCCCCTTCGAGAGGTACACCCCCCTGACACATAACGTATCCGCCATCCTCTTAGAAATCGAAGACAAAGGCATTGTTCGACTACCTCCCCGACCTAACAACAGCAAGAACCGAGATCAGCGCTTCTACTGCCGCTTCCACAGAGATCATGGGCACGAAACCGACCAATGCCGGGCCCTGAAAGACGAGATTGAGGAACTCATCTCCAGGGGATACCTCCGAGAATTCACCCGAGAAGTCCCACGGGATCGGCGAGATACTAGGAACCGGAGGCCCTCGCCTCCGAACCCTACTCCGAACCGCATCCAGGGTCGGGATCCCGAGTCCGAGGGAGCCGCGGATACGCCATTCATCTTGTACTGTGTCCACGGAGGGCCAATGGGAGGAGAATTGAATACTTCCCGAAAAGCCTTCATCCGAGAGGTGAATGCTGTCCAAGACAACCCCTCGCCCAAGCTACAGCCAATGCCGGTCTCATTCTCAGGAGAGGACCTCGAAGGCGTTCGCCTGCCCCACTGCGATGCCCTCGTCATTAGCCTCCACATGGCTAATTGTGAAGTTCGCCGAATCCTCGTCGACAACGGCAGCTCGGTAAATATTCTTTTTCTCGAAGCCTTCGAGAATCTCAAGTTACCTAGAGGCAAACTCAAGCCGGCCGGATACACCTTGCATGGGTTCTCCGGCGTCCCTGTCGTGATCGAAGGGATTGTTACCCTCGACGTTACCGCAGGATCGGCTCCCGTCAAGAGGACCAAGTCTATGGACTTCATGGTGGTCAACGTCAAAGCAGCTTACAACGCCATACTCGACCGACCCGGACTATGCTCCCTCCAAGCGGTGCCTTCGGCTTACCATCTGAAACTTAAATTTCCCATCCCGCAAGGTGTCGGCATCGTCCGAGGCAGCCAAGGAGCAGCACGATCGTGCTACATGACCACCGTCAGGGGAGGGGTGTTCCCCCTCGACGCTGTCGAGTTCAAACCAGAAAGGGACGGTCCTGCTCCCGGACCTGCCGTCAAGCTGGAGGAATTCCCATTTGACGCCGAGCACCTAGTGAAGTTCCTTGAGGGACGAGCATAGGTTCTAACTTGGCTAGAAGTAAATCTTTTGTAAAACTTTCATGTGTAAAGGGCCGTTTTTGCGGCCCTCCCTATCTTATACGAAAGAAATCTCCTTTTATTATACTCCAAATGCCTCGGCAGACCCGGCCTAATACCGAACAATGGGATCGGCACCCAAGTCTTCACTCCGGTATCGTCCCCAACTCCCCGGTAGGTCCGACTCGACCTCAGGCCCGGGAGACTTCACAACGCCCCGAGCCGATCCCTCACGGACCGACAGGACCGTACCACCCTCCCTTCATCATTCCTTACACTATCAACCAGAGCGAAGAGTGAAATGAATTCCTTATTCATACTCCTTTATTGGGTTATGAGAAAACAAACAAAGACCGTTACAGAAACACTCCTCTCATCTCAAATTGAAGGAAGCCGCCCTCTCAGGGCCCCTCGGGTCCGACAAATGGTGGGATCACTCCGATCGAACAACTTGGAACTCTCTCTTTGTCATGATGGTCCTTCGGTTCGGCCACGGTCGACACACCGGCCACAGAGCTCTGGGCGTCGACGGGTCGCCTACGCTCCATTAGCAGTAGCGCAGAGGGTACCCCCTCCGCTCGCCGACCCCCCAAGGAAGAGGCCGAGTCACCCAGCATCGTCCGGTAACGATGTATCTCCACCTCCTTCTCCACTATTACATCGCGAAGTAGCTTCTCAGAGGAGGGCCTCTGAACCGAGGAACTCGACATAGTATATCCGAGTCCGACACCCACGAGTTCCTGATCCACCATCGCCCTCCTCAGCCGGCTCGCCTCCTCACTAAGGGCTTCGGACATGTTCCTGTAATAATTAAAGGCCGCATCAGTGTCACGGGCCCCCTTGCGGTACCGAACCAAAGTGGCCTCCAACGCCTCAACCCTACTCCGGAGCCACGCCACGTCGGAACGACGGGGGTCCGCCTCGGGAAGGGAAGCCACAACCTACAAGAGAACCAGCCAACTCAACACACATAAGCAAGGAGGTTCGGAAATATCCGAGGTCAAAAAACACTTGGCCGGTCAAAAATACTTTTTATAAATTGTGCTGCTTCTTACAAAAAATGCGGTGGCCAGTCCGCGGAAGGCAAATACAATCGAAGGGGGGAAAAAGAAAGATAAAACTATACAACTTGTTTTCCCACCTCGGCATCGGTCGGGTTCGCAGGAGGGTCGACAGCTGGGTTACCAACGGGCCCTTCCTCGCCAGGAGTCTTTGGCGTCCCCTCGATCTCCATGTCGTACTCAAAGTTGGACAGGTCGACGGTCGGGTAGAAGTGCCTCTCATGACTAAGGGCCTTCGCGTAGCACTCATCCTGGGCCTTGATCACCATCTGCTGACCTGCATCCGTCAGCTCTTCCCTCTCCTTGGCGAACGCAGTCGCCAACTCCTCCTTCTCCTTGGCGAACTTCTTCTTCAAGGAGACCACCCTCTTCCCCCACTCCGCATCCTTGGCCTCGAGCTCGAGCTTCATCTGCTGCTCCCTCTTATGCGAGCCCTCGAGCTCGATCCGCATCTCCTTCATCTCCCGCTCGCTCTTATCCGCCCGAGCTCGCTCTTGTGACAGGGACGCTTCGTAGAGGTTCTTTACGTTAGCCCCCTGCATACAGGCCTACGACCGACAAACACAGATAAGAGAAGGACTCTCGAAGCAAAATTAACAAGAGGGATCTGGTCGACAAGCTTACCAACACGGTGGCCTGCGCCAGGCGCGTAAACGCCACCTCTACGGGCTCGCTCTCCATCACCTGGCGATCACGAGGGGTCGCTAACTTCTCCACCACCTCAACGGCCTGGGCTTCCTCAGTCAGACAGTCGCCCATCCGAACAGACCAGTTCGGTGCCCACCGTTGCCGCAACATCTCCACCACCGGGTCATCTTCCTCGACCTCTACCAAGGGACCTTTCCCCTTGTCGAGATCGGATGCCCTCGCTTGGCCCTTGCCCCTCGAAGGGGCCACCCCCTTGCTCGTCTCCGAGCGAGTCCTCTTAGCCCTCGACTCGAGCGGGGCCTCCGAGATAACTAGGGACGACTCCCTCGGCTTCTTCGTCGCCTCCTCCTTCTTCTTCTCGGCGTTCTCCTTCTTCATGGCGAGCCTCCTTGCCTTGATCGATGCTTCATCCATATCTACAGAAAAAACCATTAAGAGCAATGAGCAAGTATGAAAAGATAAAGAGAAAAGAAACAACTACATACGCAGAACGGCTGGGCTCAGTCCAACGCTCGCCAGGTGGGCCTCCGTCACCTTCGTCCAATCGATACTAGGGGACAGACGGAGGCGCTCGACGAACCCCCACTCCTCGGCCGTCAGATCCCTCGGCCTCGGCGGTGGATAGCTCGGCTTGGAGTGGTTCCACCGGGTGGGAATGTCCCAGGGCTTTTCACTCCGGATCACCAGATATTTTTTCTTCCAATCCTTGATGGAGTCCGGATGGCTATGAACGACCTTCCCCTTACTCCGGGGGGAGATATAGTAAACACCCTCAGCTACCGAGCTAATCATCAACATCGCTCGGAACACATTCAACTGCAGGGGTACCTTTTGTTCCTCGCACATCAGTACAAAGCAGATAATCTGCTTCCAAGAATTCGGCCCGTACTGCATCGGCGCCAAGGAGGCCCAGTTCAACACTTCCCGAACGAACGGGTAGACTGGCAGCCTCAGCCCGGAGATGAAGGCGTCCACTGGGAAGACGCAATACCATGCAGAAAGGGGATCGGTTGGGCGCAGAGTAGAGCTCGGCAACATCAATTTGTAGCCAGGCCCTATGTGATACGCCAGCTGCAAAACCTCCAAGTCCCCACCCTCCAAGGTGGTCGGAATCACGTCCATCATCACCCTTTTCCGACTCGGCGAAGAGGGCTGCACGCCAAAGAGCTCCTTGTCAGATAGGTCGTCGGGATACTGACGGAAAGGCTTCGGCTGTACGGGCGAACCTGTCATCAAATTACGGTAAACAGGCGCCTGGCTCGAACCACCAGTCCTCGACCCTGCCTTCCTCGGAGCCTTCTTCCTCCTCTTGGTTCGCTCCGGCGAGGGGATGGATGATGGCCCCAGACCGGTCGGCAGGGAACTCGGACCCGCACCCTGAACGGTGGGTCTCCTTACCGAGCCGCCCTCGCCTCCCTCCTCCTCGAAAGCCAACTCCAGAACACGGACACCATCCGAACCATCACTTGCTTCCTCCGACTCGCTTCTCTCCACCACGAAGGGATGCCGAGGGCGTAACGGCCTCACATTGTGTACCTCCTCCTCACCTACTGGTTCCTCCCACGAAACCGAATCGGAAGGCTCCGCAGCGTGTACTGACTCCTCCTCGAGCACGGGCTCCTCCCACGACGTCGATTTGGAGACAGGTTTCACGTCCCCCCTAGACGTCGACGCTGACGAGCCAGACTGAGCCTTATCCATCTGTGCCTAAACTAAACAGACTTACCAACTAACCTGGGGTCACTTCGGAAGGACGAGTCTAGTACAGCAAACTGCAGGGACGAGCGCTGAAGTGTTAGGAAATTTTTGGAAAGGAAAGCAACAAAAAAGAAGTGAGCGAAAGGGGGAGAGGGGGGAATATTTATAGAGGATGAAAACAACTCCTCAATTTCCGCAATTACTGTTCACCTATTGACGTGCAACTGTCGCCTGGAAAATCGCGCCACGTCCTCGAAACGTGCGCTGCTGACGTCATCCAATGCCAGGCTGGCAGCCAGACGCAGGGGTCGGTTCGGACGGGGTATTTGGCGGTAACAACATTTTAATTAAGATTTAAGGCGCCGTCCTTCGACAGACGCCCCGGGCTCCAGGGCTCGGTCGGTTCCCCTCTCACCCACGAGCAGCTCGGGGCTTACAGCCTCGACAGCCGAAACCCCGAACTGTTCGAGGGTGGGACAGAAACCACCACCGCCTGGAGCCCTATCGGAAAACAGATTGGCCTACCTCCAATCAGAGGCGACCCATCTATCCGAGGCTCTTCAGCCCAAGTCCGGAATGCGGTTGATGCCCCTCCCGTCTGGATCTTTCTCGGGCCAAACAGCCATATCAAGGTCGTCTGACCCGAAAAAGGATCCAGACGGCAGAGCCACCACCAATCCGAGGCTCCTTATCTACCGGTCCGGATTTCGGTCATTACCCCTCTCGCCCTGATCTCCCCTGGATCTGGCTACCGTGTCAAAGCCATCAGATCCAAGAGAAGATCCGGGCGGCAGAGCAACCACCTCTCCAACACAACCGGGGGTAAAGTTTTGCAAGAAACATACGTCCGTCGGAGCAGACACCTCTGATGGCCAATAGACCACCCTTGCTGTGATCCAACCCCCTGCGGAGGGAGGGGTACTTATAGCCTCCCCCATAGGCCAGCCTTTATGACGTGGGGAAAACCAAACGACGGAAACCCATGCGCCATGCATTTATTAGGCGGCGCAATTAAGGCCCCTGGGAAATTGGAACATGACACAGATCCCGGAGCGCCTTCAATGCTCCGCGAAGACAGCGGGCTACCCTGCTCAACATTCCTAAGGCGTAACGGTTCGCCCTCACCCTTGCCGACCCATAACCCCTCGCCAGCTCGAGGCCAAGTCTAGTACCAGGGTAGTCATATCAGGGAGGCTCAAACGGCTTGCCATCGCCATCGCCATTGCCGACCCGTAATCCCTCGCCAGCTCGAGGTCAGGTCTGGCACCAGGATAGTCTTCTCGGGAAGGCTCAACGACTCGCCCCCACCCTTGTTGGCCCGTAATCCCTCGCCAGCTCGAGGTCAGGTCTAGCACCAAGGTAGTCTTCTCAGGAAGGCTCCTCGGCCCGCCATCGCCCTTGCCGACCCGTAATCCCTCGCCAAGCTCGAGGTCAGGTCTGGCACCAGGGCAGTCTTCTCAGGAAGGCTCAACGGCTCGCCATCACCCTTGTTGGCCCGTAATCCCTCGCCAGCTCGAGGTCAGGTCTAGCACCAGGGTAGTCTTCTCAGGAAGGCTTCTCGGCTCGCATCGCCCTTGCCGTCCCGTAATCCCTCGCCAAGCTCGAGGTCAGGTCTGGCACCAGGGTAGTCTTCTCTGGAAGGCTCAACGGCTCGCCATCACCCTTGTTGGCCCGTAATCCCTCGCCAGCTCGAGGTCAGGTCTAGCACCAGGGTAGTCTTCTCAGGAAGGCTTCTCGGCTCGCCATCGCCCTTGCCGTCCCGTAATCCCTCGCCAAGCTCGAGGTCAGGTCTGGCACCAGGGTAGTCTTCTCAGGAAGGCTCAACGGCTCGCCACCACCCTTGTTGGCCCGTAATCCCTCGCCAGCTCGAGGTCAGGTCTAGCACCAGGGTAGTCTTCTCAGGAAGGCTTCTCGGCTCGCCATCGCCCTTGCCGTCCCGTAATCCCTCGCCAAGCTCGAGGTCAGGTCTGGCACCAGAGTAGTCTTCTCCGGAAGGCTCAACGGCTCGCCATCACCCTTGTTGGCCCGTAAATCCCTCGCGAGCTCGAGGTCGGGTCTAGCACCAGGGTAGTCTTCTCAGGAAGGCTCCACGGCTCGCCATCGCCCTTGTTAACTCGTAATCCCTCGTCAGCTCGAGGTCAGGTCTAGCACCAGGGTAGTCTTCTCAGGAAGGCGCAACGGCTCGCCATCACCCTTGCCGACACATAATCCCTCGTCATCTCGAGGTTCGGTCGAGCACCAGGGCACTCTTCTCAGGAAGAAACACCGGCTCGCCATCACCCTTGCCGGCCAAACAAACCCTCGCCAGCTCAAGGCTCGCTCTAACATCAGGGCAACCCCCTCATGAAGGACCAGCGATTCGCCATCCTATTTCTACAACCGTAAACACTCCTCCACGGCTAGCTCCCGCACCCCCGCAGGAGTGGGGGGCTTGTGTGGTAGGGTAAAAATGGCCTAGGGCCCAACCAGGGCCCAATACAACTCTCACTCAAAAATGATAGAAACAGCAGTCTAGTTCGGCTTCGAGCCACTGCAGGATCGGCGCCGAACCTCCAGTTCACCCCCACAGATCTGGTCTCCTCGTATCCGATGAGCAGCGATGGCCCTCGGCCTCCGACCCACGACAGCCCTCCGGACCGTC
Source organism: Hemerocallis citrina (assembly GCA_017893485.1). NCBI lineage: Eukaryota > Viridiplantae > Streptophyta > Magnoliopsida > Asparagales > Asphodelaceae > Hemerocallis > Hemerocallis citrina. Next base: position 921,929 of record CM030362.1, read on the forward strand.
CGCCCATCCCGGGGTAGAATGAAGATGACTTGGCACACCCTACGCCACCAGATCCTCCCAAGAAGCACAGAAGCCCCATGATCTGCCATGTCACCTCCAAATACCACCAAGGGCTTTGCCGCGTCAGCCCTATACCACTCCTGGTACTGCCACGTCAGCCCTAAACCCCCTGGGCCTTCTACCACGTCAGGCCCATGGGCTTTCAGGTTCAGACCCGGCCCTCAAGTGGATCCAAACCCGGTTGGAATTCTCTATAAATACTAGACCTTCACCCACCTTTTCAGGTAACCAATCTTTTGCCACTTAAATTCAACTAGTTATTGCTACTCTCTCACAGAGACTGACTAGAGCATCGGAGGGTCCGCCACCGGGATAAACCCCGGTGTTTCAGGACCGTCTGCAGGTACACAAGACCTCGGATCCGAACCCTCTAATCCGAGCCGAGGCATCCACCCCACTCCGAGCCCGTCGCAGGTTCCGCCCGGTCAGCCGAGGGTCGTCAGACGAGCAGCATTCTCCTTCAATATAAATCGAGTCCGAACTCACACCTGGTGCATCCACACGTCTCCCAGAAATAAACCGCATCAATATCTAATAAGGAGCCCATCTCACCATCTCATAATAGACGAACACAGAAAGGTTTCTCATATATATATATATATATATATATATATATATACACACACACACACACACACACACACACACACACACACACACACACACACACACACACACACACACACACACACTAGATTTGCCCGTGGCCACACACACACACACACACACACACACACACACACACACACACACACACACACACACACACTAGATTTGCCCGTGGCCACGTGCCTACGGCACGTCTTCAGAACGATACAGCATATGAAAAGTTCTTGTAAACGGTAAATCAATAATTATGTAGCTGAAGTTTGAATAGTATGACAATAATTAGTTTTTTTTTAAGAAAGATGACATCGTCATCGCTTCATTAATGATAATTAACGAAACAAGTATAAAAATTACAAAGAAGCCCGTAGGCCAGTCCATCAATACACATCCAAAACAAAGGCTACAACCTCATAATCCTACACAATGCAACATAACAAAAACCAAAAACAACTCTGCCAAAACAACCTAGATGACTGTTCGATCCTGGATCTCGGCCCAACAGTAGAACAGCTACTCTTCCTCATCCTCCGAACATGATCTCTTCTTGTACCCGTTGTGCCCTGTCCAATCAAGAATGAATTGTTTAGTTTTGCAAATCAAAGCAAAAATCCTATGATCGGTGTTGCGAAAACAAAGGTCGTTTCGGTCTAGCCATAGGTTTCATATCGTAGAAGCAACTGTAATGTCCCAATGAAACCTATCCTCCTTAGTAACCCTTCTAGACCTAAGACTTCCCCAAACCTCCTTACTCGATCTTGGACACTCAAACACCCCAAATCTAGGACACACTCTCCCATAACATTCTCGCTCTAGTGCAATTAAATAGGATGTGATTCATATCTTCATCCTGTGTTAGACATCTAGTACACACGGTGTTCATAGGAATGCCCCGTTTCGACAAATTAACTTTCGAAAGGATCGCGACGTTATCCACTAACCAAAGAAAGACTTTCACTTTAGCAGGGGCATTAATGCCCCATATAACGTCTGCAGCCTCGCTTCTTCTTCCTCCATCATTCAGCTTTTTGTAAAGTGAAGATACAGTGAATCTGTCGGTTGCCTCCAGAATCCATTGTCTCTCATCTTCAACATCTTGGGTATATTTCCCTTCCGAACGAATGAAAATGTTTAAGTTTTGTAGCTGATTGATAGAAGCCTGATCTAGATGATCCTTAACTTCTAACCTAAGGCTGCTGTTACTCCAGACGTCACTGACCAACGTGTCGCTATTAGTGACTGCTTTCTCCGCTAACGGAAAAAGACCCATGAGAGTGTTTTTGCCACACCATTTATCCTTTCAAAATCTAGTATTCTTTCCATTCCCTACCCTACAGATTGTGTTGTTGTAAAAAATATCACCCATCTTGGACACCACTTTCCAAAGGAAGGAATTCCTACTATAGATACTTTTACCCCCAAATCTGAATTTCTTCTTCACCCGATACCTAACGAAGGATTTACACCACCAATTGTTCTTCCTATTAGCCATTTTCCACCACCATTTGCTGAACATTGCTTTGTTCATATCTCTTAAATTAACGATACCCAGTCCCCGAACTCTTTCCTTTTGCACACCCTACCCCAACTAACCAGATGTATCCATTTTCCTCCCCCGTTTGCCCCTTTCCACATAAATCTCCTCCGGCTTTTGTCAATTTTATTAATAACTCAACCAAGTAATTCGTATATAGACATTAAGTATATGGGGATACTGTTAATAACCGAATTCAACAAGGTAATCCTTCCTCCTAATGTAAGCATACTTCCTTTCCATCCCGCTAATCTTTTCGATTAATGGTTGCCAATCATCCCTTGTAAGTTTCCCATGTCTAATTGGGACCCCCAAATATAATAAGGGAAAGTCTCCCTTATTACATCCTAGCATATGTTGTATGGAGGAGATGAGAGTAGAGCATCTGTCGCTTAAAGGAATGATGCAACTCTTGTTGAAGTTGACCTGCAATCCTGACCAAACATCGAAACAGCTAAGAACCGTACCCATTGCTATGATTTCTTCCTTTGCAGTTGTCCCAAAAAGCAATGTATCGCTAGCATACTGAAGGATTGAGATTTCCTCCTGAACACCCTTGACTCTAATCCTTTGTATTACATTTCCCTTTCTGCCATTTGCCATCATCTCTGCCAAGCCGTCAGCAATTATGGCAAATAAAAGGGGTGATAGTGGATCTCCCTGCCTTAAACCCCTCTGACATTTGATCTCTTTTCCTGGTTCCCCATTGATAAGAAGAAACAATTTTCCTCCTCTGATACATACTGTTGTATCCATCTCCTCCATCTTTCCCCGAATCCCTTAAGATATAAAGCCTCTTAAATGCAGTCCCATTCTACAGTATCGTATGCTTTTTCGAAGTCCACTTTGAAGAGAAAACCGTCCGTGTTATCTTTATTTCCTCTAAAAATAATTTCATGTGCGGAGGCGACACTGTCCATAATGTCTCTTCCTCTAATAAATTTACAATCCCGTATTTGATCACAATGTATTTTCCTCATATACAAGTTCTAGTCATTTTATTCATGTCATGTGTGTATTTAGGCTTAGATTTGAGTCAATGGATAGTAATAAGATGTCAAGAGTACGTCGGGTTAGCTTGTGTAAACCCTCGATACTCTTAACGGAAAGGACACAAGGCAAATTTAATGATAATTAAAGGGAACTACTTGCGGGAGGTCAATAAACTCGAACTAAAAAAATTAAATGAGTTCAAGTGAATTTGCCTTTTTTTGTAGACGGTTCAAATACGAATAAGGAATAAGGGGATCAGAATCCCGGGGAGCAATCACAAGAACACGTGCGAAAACCATGCGAAGAAAACCCAAGCAACCAAGTAATAGCAACAGTAGCTATGTGAGACCCCGCACTGGATCGGATCCTAACAGCAAATGCGAACCTAGATTTGATGCGGCAGAAAACGAAACACCAACTCCCACCAATAGGATCCCTCCTACACACCGGATCTGACCCGAACAGCAAACAGCGGAATCAGATCCGCTGTGCACACAACACCAAACAGCCGATTTCCCCCACTCACTGTTCTTCTTCTTCCTATCAACAGAGCGAGAGTAAGAGCATGGGAGGGATCGGCGATTACGGCGGTGACTGGCGACAGTGCTCGGGGTGGCTGGCGGCGACTGAGGCAGGCGGCGCTGGCAGCGGCGTTGGTCGGGAGGCTTCGACGAAGCGCGGGGCTCTGTTTCGCGCTCAAAAATAGAGAAAGACGGCCAGCGGTGACGACTGGCTGAGCCTGGGAGGGCGGCAACGACACTCACGGCGGCGGCACGGCAGTGCGACGGTGGAAGGCCGAGGGGCTGACAGCAACGCCGGCTGTCGTTGCTGGCGTGGGGCGTCGCGACTACGAGGCAGAGAGCGACTGGGGTAAATGGGTTTGGGAGGTGGTCGACGTCAAGGATGCACGGAAGGCAAAGACGAGTGGTGGCGAGGAGATGAGAGGAGCGGTGGTTCGAGCAGTGGCTGAGGGAGGCAGAGTCGGTCGACGAAGGAGAGGCGAGGGGTGGAGCACAGGCGGCGGTGCGACTGTGGATGAGGGAGACGATGAAAAGGGGATGGCTGTGAAGTTCGAGGGAGGAAGAAGACGAAGTGAGGTGTTTTGTGTTTTGGCGCAGCGAATCCCTTTCTGCTGTCCCATGTTGCCCCCGATCCGGTGTGGAGTCGTACTGTGGTTGGTGGGATCCGCCGTCCCATGTTTTGGTACAGCAGATCCTGTATCTGTTGTTCGGTGTTCTACCCAGATCTGGTATGGAGCTATTGCTGCTGCTGTGTTTGTTTGTTGTTGCTTCTTCGCACGGTCTTCGCACGTACTCTTGGGATTGCTCCCCGGGATTCTGATCCCGTTATTCCTTATTCGTATTTGAACCGTCTACAAAAAAAGGCAAGTCCACTTAAACTCAATTAATTATTCTAGTTCAAGATTTTTGACCTCTTAGAGCATCCACAGTCGTTTTTCTCATTTGTTATAAAATGGCAGCTACAGTAATAGCAATTGGATGAGGATCGTGCAGTCATGCTTTGCTAAATTTTTCTCATTTGGATTAGAGACGTCCCTCTTTTTTTAATTTTAAAAAGGCGTAGGACGGTATATGTTCTTCCGGACGGGGAATCATTCCCCGTCCACGTCTCTCAACAAAAAAAATGGAAAAGCTTCGGGCGGGGTATCATACCCCGTCCTTAAAATCTGGCCGAAAGCAAGAATTAATTCTTGGCGTGGGTGTGAAGTTGATCATTTTGTTCCTACTTTTGGTGTGAGAAGACCATAATACCCCCATGGCTTTCAAGAAGAAGAACACTATAAATTTCCTACTGACTATGGATTGAATGCATCAAGCTTTGCTCTCGGCATTCTTCTGAAGAAGAAAAAAATAGCTTGCTTGCTCTCGGCTATTATAATCTCATCTTCAAATTTCTTAATACTTATTGTAATCAAGATACATAAAATTTATTATGTCTTCTTCAATCAAGAGATTTATTGGAAAGGTTAAATCAAAGCGTTCGTCGGAGTCCGCATCATCACAGTCCGCACCATCACAAAACAGGAACGAAGAAGAAACAACTGTGCCTATCAATGCCAGCGATCCATCACAGTGGGTAAAAGTTTTCGATGGTGGACGGCACATTTGCAAACTGATTACGAATGTACCTATAGGTGGATTTGTTAATTTCAGAGGCAATTGGAAGGGACCGATTAAAGCCTACAAGGTACTTTGCAATGTTCCTATAATAAAGCAGCTCATCGATAATGCGGGTTGGTCCCTTTTTTTACTATTGATACAGAGAAGTCGTATACGCGTCTTGTTGAGGCTTTGGTTGAGAGATGGTGGGACACGACCCACACTTTTCACCTTCCTGTCGGTGAGTTGGGATTTACCCCGTTAGACTGGGCAATGCTAACGGGTTTATCTATTGGAATCGGTCCGTTACCGCCATGTAACGACGATGCATATCCTTTTGAGGTTGTCCAGTCTAGTTTCTTTCCAGAAATTATACCGAAAGATTGGAAATCTCACGGTATACGTATCTCTTTTCTAAAGAAGTATTTTGTGAAAGATTGGATAGATGCAGCTATAGCCGATCCTGCAGTGGCAATGAAAGTTGGCAGAGCTTTCTTCATGTATTTTGTGGGTGAGTTTCTTCTACCCAATGCGTCCGGTGCAGTGAGATGTGGTTTCCTTACTGCATTTAAAGATTTGAATGTTGTTGGTACGTATGATTGGGGTAGTCCATCTTTGGCATTGCTATATATGTCTTTGGATGCTTGTAGCCGACTTAAATTGAAATCATTTAACGGCCTGTGGCAAGTACTAGAGGTAATCTTAATAATTAATGTTCTTTATTTTGTTACAATATTTAAAATTGAAAATAATAATGTTCTAATTTTTAATCTGTCACATATTATTATGTGTTTGTTTCAGTACTGGGCATATGAATACACAAGCATTTGTACACCAATGTGTAAGCGAGACGTAAACTTTGCAGTCCATTTGCAAAATGCGGATATCCAACCAAAAATATCACGTTGGAATCGCAGTAATTTGGATGAAACAAGTTGTGATCTGATACGTTACAATATACAAATGGCCCGCAGTCAGCTAGAGATGAGATCATCAGCATCTATTATATGGCAACATCTTCACTTGTTGTATAGGCTCTCCCTCTTGATCCCCTGGTTGGAGCTGCCATTGTTGCAAGAAATTTTTTCTCAGGATTAGCTCTCGGTGTGAAGTAGGAAGACTAGTTTGGTGGGGTTATGATTTTTGCTGTTAATTTTTTTACACCCCGGAGTCTTATTTATACTGATTTTTTGATAGACGTTGTCAAATTAATAGCCGTTGAGATACGAAAAAAGAGGCGTTGAAGAGAACGAAGAGCCGTTGAAGAGAACCGTTGGAGGGCAATTTAGGAAGAAAAAAAAACAAGAAAAAAAATTTAAAAAAAGATTCAATCTCCAAAGACGGGGAATGATACCCCGGACGGGGTATGTATCCCCGTCTGAGGAGAGATTTTAAAAAAAAATATTAGAAATTGGGAGGGACGGGGTTTGATACCCCGGTCGGGGTATCATTCCCCGTCTGAGGGAATATTAAAAAAAATTATTTTTTAAGGGGAGAGACGGGGTATCATACCCCGTCCGGGGTATGTATCCCCGTCCGACCATTTTTTTTAAAAAAAATAATTAAAATTATTAAGACGGGATATGATCTTCCGTCTGAATCGATTAAACAATCATTAAATCGGAGGGACGGGATATGATATCCCGTCCTTTATAATTTGAGAAACTGCATTTCGTTTCTCATATTTGAGAAACAAGAATAGAACGTTTGCCATAAAATGGAAAAATGAGAAACGATTGCAGAGGTTCGTTTGCTATAATATGGCAAATGGCATTTATAGAAAACGACTGTGGATGCTCTTATGCAAGTAGTTCCACTTCAATTACATTAAATTTGCCTTGTGTCCTTTTCGTTGGGAGTATCGAGGGTTTACACGAGTTAACCTGACGTACTCTTGACATCATATTATTATCCACTGACTCAAACCCAAGCCTATATACACACATGATATGAATAAAATGACTAAAACTTGCATATGAGGAAAATATATCGTGATCGAATACATGGATTAATTGAGATCTTGTGACTTGAACTATGACATGATAAATTGACTGGTGCACTGTAAAATCTATTCCACTTGCTGTACATTAGTGTTAATACATTTCATGATACAATAACATGTTAATTATCGACTTTGATGAATATATATGTGGTGACATTTTATAAATTCTTGTTGCCTCTACTGTTTTGCACAGAGGTTTCGATCCTGTTATCATAAAAATTAACAGAAACTTACTGAAGATGAATTGTATCCCTAAGTGTCTAGTTGCTGATAACATCCTGGAACTTTGAATTCCGAGCTGTAGTCTATGAGTTATCACTGTTTTAGTGTAACTGTATCGGCTGTTTCAGATTTACAACTTCATGTTTATTATTGTGCAATGCATCATGTTGCTGCATTCTTATTCTCCCTTGACATCCTTACACATACTTCCATGGACATGAATGACTTAATAAAATACTAAATAAGCCGGGGTTAATAAGGGTTGACTTAGTAGTGGATAGTCTCAGAAAATGTACTCGGTAACGCCTTATCGTGATATCGTATTGACATGGAAGGAGGAGTATTGATTGTAAATGATTGATTATTAATTGTAAATGATTGTTATTGACACCGAGTACACGTTCTGTAGATCCCACCACGAAGTCTAAAACGTACACTGTTTTGCGTGTACCGAACCTGTAGTATGGGAAGCAGTAGTACGTGCACTAGATAGGAGGAACAACATACTAATTGTAATACCCTAAACTTTCATTCTAATAAAAATATTGATTTTCATGTGTTGTGCACGTGCAAATTTTATGTGTATATTATTTATTTATTTTTATTTATAAAATTTCATTTTTAGTATGAACAATTATTTATCTTTATTTTTCTAAAAGCCTATTTCTAAAAGCCTAAAACACTATTTTTATTTGTTAGCCCACTTTAATAATTTTTTATTTTTATTCTTTTGGCCCACAAGCCTAAGCCCACTAACTGTGAAGCCCACAAATTTAATAAATCAATTGAATGGTCACACTTGTCATGTAGAGACAAAGGGTGAACATTTTGATTAATTAAAATTGTACAACTTCTAAATAGGGATACTAGGTGACACGTGCAATGCACACTAGTTGGAGGTCGGGTATGGGCTTGGATGATGGGGAGTGTGGGTGAGTGTGCATGGGTAGTTACTTTCTGTGTGGGTGGTTGTTACAACTTCCTCTCCTATCCTAGCCATTCATTCTATAACTATCCAATGAATCCTAGCCCTCCAATCTATTTTAAAATTAGTATAAATACCCCCCCCCCCCCCCTCATACTTGTATTCTACACTAAAGCAACTATTGAAAGAAGAAATTATATAGGAGATATATATTAGTGTGAGTGTAAGTGTGAGTGTGTACCACTGGAGGCCGGACATCATCCCCACACTTGGAGCTCTCAGTTTGGTGGCAAGGAAGCAAGAAGGAGATCGTTGCATCGCAATCGAGGAGGAGAAGTCACTCTCTCGCATTCTAGGAGGCTCTAGGAGATTTCTTATTAGTTTTCTTCAAAAGGTGGGTGTTTCTCATGACTTCTAAAGTAGAAATCATGCTAGGGAATGAAATTAAATTGTTATTCTAGGCTACTAGTTGAAATGAAATGCATGCTTGCCTAATTAGAAGGGAATTGATAAATTGGCAAATGTGTGTTGTTTGATTACTATATTTATTAATTATGAGTAAAGTCAATGTTCTCTTTATTTCGAATGTTAGTATGCAAGATATGTCCTAAATGCGAATTGTGGATTAACTAGTAAAAGACTAGCATCATGTTTATGGATTAAAGTGCCAAAGTAGAATGGTATGTTAAAGATGAATTGATAGATAAATGTAATGAAATTACTCATTGCTATATATGCCATGTGAAAATTAGAATAAATGGAAAGAATGTATTTTTGGCAAACAAATAATCGAATGCTTCATGAGTAGACTAGTTGATAAAAATAGAGGTTTTATTCACTTATAAAGATAATTTTTTTGTGTTCTAAAAATATCATAATTGTCAATGAGTAAGAAAAACATCATTATAGTGATTTTTGTGAAAAACTTTTTTTTTTTTGTTTTGGAGAAGTATGTGTTAGTTTTCAAATGTCGAAATAGTGTTCATAAAATACAAACTAAGGGTAAATATATGTTTTAAAGAGTTCAAAATACCCTTAAAAATACTGGTTACTGTAGAATTGAATGTAGTTTTATTCTGGATATTTTTGTTTTCAAAAAGAGAAGAAAAAGAACTAAAAACTTTTTTGAGAAATTGAAAACCAGTAGCACAGTCGACCGGCTATTGAAACAGTTGACTGCCCTCTTCATTTTTATTTTTGAGTTTAAAAATCATCGCAGAACAGCCGACTGGCCATATGTGACAGTCGACTTCTCTGATTATTGCTAGGATGACATCCATCAAGTGCGATCGTCCTCTTTTGGAAGCACTGCTTGAAAGATAGAGGCCCGAGACACACTCATTTCACCTGCCAGTTGGGGAGATGACGGTCACTCTACAGGACGTTGCCATACTTACCGGGCTTCCAATCGATAGAGAGACAGTCACAGGATCAATGGACTTCGACCCAGTTTATATAGTGGAGGAGTACTTAGAGGTTGAAGTAGAAGCCGGTGCGATGAATGGAAAATTTATCCGTTTAAAGTGGTTGAAGGACACGTTTAAAAATAGATTGAATGACGGTTCAACTGCAGCGGAGGTGGAGTGCTATTGTAGGGCGTACATTCTCACGCTATTCGGCACCGTCTTGTTTCCAAATTCGACCGGAAATAGCATCTCATTGATGTTCTTGCCCTTAATCGCCGATCTAGGTAGGGTCAGCCGTTACAGTTGGGACAGTGCAGTACTTTCGTCACTATATCGGAGTCTGTGTTTGTGCAGTATAGGTTCGAACCAGATGAATGGGCCTCTGATTTTACTGCAGGTATGGAGTTGGGAGCGGATTCACGTAGGTCGGCCCATAGTACGGATCCAATCTCAACATTGGATTGTTCTTCCCGATGATATTGACATGCTACCTCCTATCTGTGTGTACTGGACAGGAAAACTGACATGGACAGCCAACCCCAACAGGTGCTTGACATACTACCGCGATGAGCTCGATAGGTTGGCAGCTGACTGTGTAGTGTGGTCCCCTTACACGGATGAGCGACTGATTCGACTGCCGCCTATTTGCACGTACAGGCGTGATTTGTGGCTCATGAAAGCACCGTTAATCAACTTTGGGGTTGTCGAGTTTTACTACCCCGATAGAGTGTTACGCCAGTTTGGTCTTCACCAAGGGATTCCAGTTGCCGCACCATTCAATGCCGAGATGCACAACATCACAGGAATGGGCCGTACCCCCGGTCACAATTGGGCCGCTTGCTTCTTCGAATACGTTCAGAGATGGAATGTTCACCATTTCCAAGAAGTTATCGGTGACATTCCACCGTTTGACCTCTCGGTCCATGGGATGTACATGGCTTGGTACGGGAGAGTCACTAGACGTTTCATTTCTCTAACGTTGCAGACTCCTGCTGGAGTTGCAGTCCCGATCCGTCGACCAGGGACCGAACCAGCAGATCAACATTCCGTTAAGTTGCCGATGTACCAACCAAAGGGATCCACTGTTCGGAATTTTGTAAGTTTTTAAGTTTCATTTTAAATTGTTAAAATTTATATATAAATTTGTTTTCATATATGTATGTGTATTTCTAAGTAACCTAATCATTCAACTTTTCATGTTTCTCAGTTGGTCCAGACTTGGTCCCTTGCAAAGAAATGTGCAACTATGTTGAATAGCAACATCGCCGATCAGGCGAAGGATACCTTACGGGAGATGTTATCGTGTTGCCGTGCACAAGCTGATCTTGTGGGGGAGGGCGCAACATTAGATGCAATACTAAGGACCCCTACACATCGAACTAGTGGCCGTACTGGTATTCGACGAAAGAGAGTTGTTCAAAGGCCCCCACCTCAACCTCAAAGCGATTCAGAGTACGAAGAACAAGCAGGACCTGAGATTGAAGGGGATGATATACAACAAGAAGTTGGGGGTGAGATTCAAGAAGAGGAAGACATCTCGTTGTCCGCACTAACACAGGCAACTCCACAACGTGGTAGACGACAACGAAGACCCACCAACTTCTACACACCTAACCCTTGACTTTTGATGTTATGTAGATGTTAGTTTGTCGTAATATTTTTTGAATTTGGTAGGTATTGTAATATTTTTAGTTAGTTTGATTTTGTAGTTTTTTTTAAATATTCTTGTGTTTGTGAAGAAGTTATTAATATTGTTGATGTGGTTGTGAAGATGATATTAACAACATTGTTGATGTGGTTGAGATGTGGTTGTGAAGAAGATGTGGTTGTGAAGATGATGTGCTTGTGGTTGTGGAAGAATGCAAAATTGGTTTGTGAGTTCAAATTTGTGTTACTGAAGATAAAATTTGTGTTGTGCTTTTGGTTACTGAAGATGAAAAGTTTGAGTTGCTGAAGATGAAAAGTTTGAGTTCAAATTTGTGTTGTGCTTTTGGTTGAGTTCAAATCAGTTGTAGGTTGTGAAGATGATGTGGTTGATGTGGTTGTGGAAGTTGATGTGGTTGTGTAAGTTATAGAATGCAAAATTGAGAAGTTGATGTGGTTGAAGAAGAGTATATTTGTAAAGGGAAATGATTTGAAAGATGTTATATCTGGCTGTAGCAAAAAATCAATCAGCATCAAGACTCGGTCTTTCAAATACCGCTGTCATTTTAACTAGACTCGGTCTTTATTGCTGATTACAAACTTTGGCTATCAGACTTAACACTCGGTCTTTCAAAGACCGAGTCTAGTTATATTTAGCTCGGTCTTTGAAAGACCGAGTCTTGAGTTCAATCTCTTCTAGAGACCAAGCAACTCTTTGGAAATGATTGAACATCACAGTCGGTCTTTCAAAGACCGAGCTAAATATAACTAGACTCGGTCTTTGGAAAAGATCGAACATCACAGTCTTCACTCAAAATGAAAAAAATTTTACAGATTGAAGACTCTCTCTCTCTGAGGTCAGGCGAAGAGATATTTGGGACGAAATTCCCAAAATAACCCTCCGTTGATCAATTAAAACGGGTTATGGGGAGCTCGATCTGAGCCGCCGATCACGATCATTAGCGATCCAACGGCTCAGATTGGTGTTTTCCAACCCGTGAAAACTAGACCCGTTTTCAATGGAGCATTTCCCATATATATATATATATATATATATATATATATATATATATATATAGAGAGAGAGAGAGAGAGAGAGAGAGAGAGAGAGAGAGAGAGAGAGATAATTAAATAAATAAATGAGTTGTTTGGGGGGGGATTTGAATTTGAGTTTTGGAGGGAAACTTTGGGGAGAAAATGTGTTTTATGATGTTAGATCTGGGCCTTTGATTTTGGGGGGACTGGAAGAGAGCCACTTGATAGCTTTCTTTGTATTTTATTATATAGACTAGACTTGCCCATGGGCACGTGCCTACGGCACGTCTTCGGAACGATACAGCATATGAAAGTCTTGTAAACAATAAAACAACAATTATGTAGCTCAAGTTTGAATAGTAAAACAATCATTAGTTGTAAATAAAAGTCCATATTTCCATTAGTATATGTTGAAAAATAATTATAAACATGGGTGTAAAATCCAACTTCATAGAACTTTGAGTGTGGAAAATGATGAAATTTAACTGTTGATAAAATATTTGCTATTTTCAATATAACATTAGCAATAAAAAAATGGATAAAAAATCTAAAAATTTATAAACCCTAAATCTGAAAATATAAATTTTTGAGTATATATATATATATAGAGAGAGAGAGAGAGAAGGTGAAATAAATAAATAAAGAAGTTGTTTTGGGGGATTTGAATTTGAGTTTTGGGGGAGAGAGAGGAGAAATAAATAAATAAAGTTGTTGTTTTGGGGGATTTGAATTTGAGTTTTGGGATGAAACTTTTAGGAGGAAAAATATGTTTTGTGATGTAAGATTGGACCATTGATTTTAATTCTGTTGAATGAGAGTCGCTTGATAGCTTTCTTTGTGTTTTATTATATAGATATATAATAAAATAAATTTGACTTGAACTATAGCAAGAATATTGATCTATTAGAGCATCCACAGTCGTTTGCTATTTTTGCCAAATTCCCATTTTATGATAAACGAAGGTCTGCAGTCGTTTTGCTATTTTGCCATATTTTGGCAAAATCGCTGCCGTCGATTCTCAAATTTGAGAAACGAAATGAAGGTTATCAAATTATAGGGGACGGAACATATTTTTCCGTCCTAGTTTTTTAAAAAAATTTAATCTCATCAGACGAAACAAGTTGTTTCGTCTCGAATTTTTTATATTTTTATTTATTTTTAAAAATATCAGACGGAACAACATGTTCCGTCTCAATTTAAAATAAAAAAAATAATTTAAAAAAAGGCGGGGGACGGGACATGTCTCGTACGATCACAAACGGGACATGTTGTCCCGATTGTTGGCAAGATGTGGCTTTCAAGGTTAATTAACTATAAGCACTAATTAATTAAGTATTAGTATTATTTTAGTATTATTTTAATAACTAATTAATTAAGTAATAATTAATTAATAATTAACTATCTTAAAATTTTGGAGAAACGGAACGACATGTTCCGTCCCACGCAAAAAAAAAAAATTAAAAATTTTGAGGGGCGCGACAACATGTTTCGTCTGGTTATTTTTTGAGAAATTTTTAGCAAACAACCACTGCAGACTTTTCTCCTATATTCTATTTCTATTTTTGTCATTTTCTCACATATAAGAAACACCATTGTGGATGCTCTTACACCATATAATGTGATGTTTAAAGCCATATAATGTGATGTTTAAAGCCATGAGCATTACAATGTACTGTCTTGCTAGTGAAATGATTACAATCAACTGTTTTGCTTTTGTTAGATGACAATGAAGAAAAATACTAGGAAAACAAGATAAAATATATCAAATTCGACTTCAGACCGTCAAATGGAGGGGAAGAGAAAACACCCAGGTTTCCAATCCTTTAGGAAACCTGATTTTGGTTCCAGGTAAACCTGGCTAGCCTAAAAACAGATGCTCCCTCTCATTTTAGGTAGTGTCTCTTGCAATCGCCTTCATTCTCTGCAAAGATTGATCCAAAAAAGAAAGCAATTGATTAATAGATTCAGGAATTAGTGAAATTGTTGTCATTTGTAAACAAAGGATTGTGACTAAAAATCTATCTATACAATATATTATGGTAAAACCACTTTTGATTTAGGATTTTTTTCTTTTCTTTTTTAAATAAAAAAATAAGAGCAAATATAGGAGGCAACCTTCTACTCTTTCGAACTAGAATCATGTTCCGTAATCAAATTTCAAAAATCGTGCACTAGATATTATTAGATGAATTTCTTTAAAATAGTTTACTTATTTCTTATTTATGAAATTTTTTATGCAATATATGCACAGAATTATACTATATATATATAGATAGCTCAGAAAACTAATGATGATCGAAAAAACTAATTAATTATAAACACAACAGAAGTATTCATACCTTGTCTTGGAAGTCTCTAATGGCATGAACAAGTAATTTGTCTCCTGTTAACTGTCGGACCCTTTGTACAAACTGCTGCCGGCTTATTTTTCTTTCCTGCAAATTAATCACATATATAAATTTTTTTATTTTTTATTTTATTTTATTTTACAAGAATCTAATCTTAAAGTACATAATTTTAAAATTTGAAAGATAAATTAAATTAAATTAAAATTAAATTTACAGCCTTAATTAATTAAGCTTACCAAGAAATCAGTATGAGACCTCCTTATCAAGCACGTAGCTGAAGGAGATAAATACTTTGACAGTCTACATAATAAAGCAGTGAAAGGCATCCATGGCGATGAAGGCTGTCTAGTAGGTTCTCTCTGGATTAATCCTAACAAGTAACAAATTAATGTTCAAAATTAACCACACACAATTTATTAGTCATTTTATTTTATTTTGGTAAATAAAATTCAGATAAAAGCTAGCTAGCTAGCTACCTTGTGGCGAATGGAAATAATTATCCAATTTGACAGTAAGGGCATAGAGGGGAAGAATATTAGTCTTCACATCAGGGTACCATACAATATACTTGGAAGGAGATTGTAGATTATCTACACCCGAATCGAAATTTTCACAACTCGGGCCACATTGCTTCGAACCAGGAGGAATCACTTCACTCCTTCCCAAAATCACTCGACAAACTACTACATGTCTCAATCCATCCTCATCGACTGGTGATGACACAAGGCTGCAATTAAATTTTTACATTAATATATAATTATTACTGTAATGTAAAAAAATATTGTGTCACCTAGCTAATAAGATTGTAAAGAGAAACAAGATTGTAGAAAAGGTTGTAGGCGTAGCATATATTACTCAATTTCAATAGCAACCAGCAAGTTTACCGAGTGCTAGCTTATACCTATTGATCAGTTGAATAAAGGTACTAATTGTACTTTCTTGCAGTATTAATTATGGTTCTTAATTAAGCTAATTAAAAGGAAATACTATTGAACATCGATCAAAAAAACACACACACACAAGTTGGGAGAAAATATATATAATATACCTTTGGCAAGCTGAGCGATCTGGATAGAGATAGAGGCCAAACCCAAAGGACCCAGTACTATCTTCTTCTTCTTCTTCTTCTTCTTGTTCAGGCTTTCCAGAAACACGAAATCCGTTAGTAATGATCTTTAGAGACTCATCTTTCGAAGTTGCATACCAGTAGGCATGCATCACATTTGCATTCCCTTGGCACTTATCTTCCATGGCCTTGAGGAACATCCTAAAAGAATTGACCTGAGCCTTCTTCATTGCTGAATAGTGAAGGTTCCGATGGGCAGCAACAACAACAGTAGTGTAATTCTTCGAAAGGGAAAGGGAGCCTATGCTCAGATAAAACCGATGCTTTAACAGGGCATATTCGTTGCTTTCTTCGTGCAACCTAATAAGCATCCCCCCGCCACCATTACTACTACTACTACTACTACTTTCATCATGGAATGTTAATCTATCAGCTGGAATTGCACCGTCTATGACGTCACTCCCAGCATCATCCGAGCAACTGCTACTGAAATCAGTTTCCTCCTCCTCCTCTTCATCCATCCTGCAGGAACTTTCCTCCATTTTGATGATGATATCTCACAGCCGCTGGCCACCTGGTTAACAAAATTCACCAGCAAAATGATCGAAATATTTAATGAGATACTACTCCATGTCGATCAGTACGTAGCAGACAAGCGCAAAGGGTAATGACAATACGTAGGTACAAAATATATATATACTCATATGAATTGAATAGCCAACATATATAGTACGTACGTGATCTGGATTCAGTACTACTACTACTACTACAACAACTCTTGTGTAGTCGAAAACAAACATGAGTTGTTAGATTCTCCGAGGTTTGATTATAACTGCTACTCTTGTAGTCGAGATGGAGATCGAGTTCACATAATATAATTAACTAAGAATTAACGAAATTGAATCTGACTTAAAAATGATAATAAACAGAAAGGACATACCTTACAGATCAGAAGAAAAGCTAGCTTGATCAAAACAATATATAGCGCAATCTTGAAAACTATTTCTAATTAAAATAAATAAATAAAAATTTTTTTTTAAAAAAAATTGGATTTGGTTTGATGTTTTGAGTTCTTTTAGGAAACTACAAGAAGGAAAGAAACAAAGGGAGGGAGGAGTCGGTTATATAGTACTAGTATATGATAGTGTACATAATACCGGAGACGATTAGACGAACCGTGAACCGCCTCATGTATATTGCGCCGATAGAATTAAATTTGTACCTCTTTAAATTACTATATTACCCCTCATTCATTGAATATACCACTCCATCGATACTTGGTGCGCAAGCAATTAATTAGTTGGACGGTCGAGATCTTCTGATCGTGTCCGGATTCGACTAGGAAAGTTGGTGGGCGGATCCGTCTTTTACTAGGGTTGATGGTTTGTTTACGCAAACGGTTTATTTTGGGTTTGGTTTGTTTGTCTTGGGAAGTAAGAAAACAAGGAATAGCAAAAAGGCTTTTTTTTTTAATTATATGCCTTTTCCCCCAAACTTTCTCAGCCACAAAAAAAAAAAAAAAAAGCAAACTACACTCGCTATGCTTTCATGCCAAGTACAAAATAATTAAGCTTGTAACTGAAAATAACAAATTTAGTTGTTGAGTTTCGCAGTAAATTTGACAAATGTCATCTTTTTTTAAATAGTTTTGAAAAAAAAAAAGAAGCATAGTTTTTTAAAAAAATATCCAAAGAGCCAGTAATTACCATCTAACTACAGTATTCATTACATTAATCTGCATTTTGCACTGATTAAAAAGGACTTGATTCCAAAATCTACTGATTCAGTTAATGCAGAAATAGAGGAATTCGTAGTCTATAATACACGTGCAATTTATGTGTATAATAAGAGTCTTCGTATACACTTGCAGGAAATTGATTGGCTCGTACGTTGTTTCGATGCACATACTACATAGTATCTTCAGTCTGTGGGGGCTCACAATTAAACAAAGCTTATCCTCTATTTGCCTTATTCCTTATTCATCTTCATATATTAAACCCTTTCATCTCATTTTCCTTATACTCTCTCTCTCTCTCTCTCTCTCTCTCTCTCTCTCTATATATATATATATATTCTTGTTATTTTCTTTTTCAACAATTTTTATGTAATTGACGAAGGTCATAACTACTAATGGATCATTTTCCATAGGATCATTTTCCAAGTTTAAATTTGGCAGACACTTGTATCACAAGTAATAAAACTGATATCATCCTTTTTATGTTTAAGTGTATGACAAGTATTTATTTGCATGTATCTCGTCCTTTTCAATAATACATTACTTCAAGGTTTAGAGAATATCTAATATTTAAGTAAACTTGATCCCCAAGTCAAATAAATTTTTCATAGTAAATTAGAGGAATTATTCTCAAATAACATCTTAAGATTTTTACAATAATTAATATCGATTGTGTATCTACCGATATATCCCAATGAGCTCGATGTTCAGTCAAGTCGGTCAATTGAATTATAAATATCTAGACGTACGACTGGAATGTGTATCTAGGGTACGCTCATTGGCTTGGCCAACATATATATGTATATGCCCTCAATTTCCACCTTTTTCATTATAAAAAGAGAAACATATGCAATGCCCTAAAGTGAATATTTGTGGACAAATTTGTGATACGTCATCTCCTTGTATGAGCATCCTACTCGTCCAACAACGATCTTTGCCCAAGCACTCTCTTCAGTCTAATGCAAAAGGAATTGAGAAATTTTGTTCAATATATTGTAGAAAATTTCGATAGTATCGATAGGACTTCAAAATTGTAAATTTGGAAATTACTGGGATGGATTTGGTTTCCTATATATACATTTTTGACAATTTTGTCTTCATATTTATATATTCACTTGGTTCATACCACTAATTTGTGATGGAAATTAAGGACGTCGCCTAATCGATCATATACTCAGTATAAAGTGCTCTAATAATCGTGATTAGACATTAGAAACACCAGCAGCCCCACCCTCCTCCTATTTATCCCATCAAGCTGTCTGCCAACATCTGATCGATCAACTAGCTCCATCCATCTTTTAGTTTTTTTTTCCCCTTAATTTCTTGTAAAGCAAAAGTATTATTCTTACTCTGTAAAGTTGAGAAGATAAAAGAGACTGAATTAGATATATAGATGCACAGAGTTGTTAATCTCTCAACAACCGAACAAAAACATAACAAAAATTAATTAAGTTGATTAATTATTCTTCGACAAATTAAGCAAAAATAATATGGCATGGATATAATATTACAAAAGTTTGGGAGTGCTGATGTAAATAAACAAAAAAAATTCTAAAAATTATTTAATTTTTTGGCCAAGGAAGGGCGATATAACCAATGATTTCCCCTTGCCAACAGCATCTCCGATGAGATCCGACGTGGGAGAGAGGAAAAGTTGCAAACTATATATGAGGTAGGATCAACTTAGCTAGCTTGCTGCGCGCTTGGTAAATTATGAGCCCTTGCTTCATGACTAAGCTTAATTAGCATTTGAAGAAGAAGAAGCAGTACTCAGTTGGCTACGCACGTTCATAAACTAGCTAGATGACTAACTCTCCAGAAAGGGGTTGAGTTGCTCTCATTTATCCGGGTGACAAGGCTTAAGGAATTATCACAAGCTAGCGACGTACAGAGCTAGCTAGCTAGCGCTGTTGATGTTCGAAAGCAAAGTGCAAGTACCGTAGAGTTACAAAAATTCTTTTACAATAAACTCGATCTGATTGAGAGGTACAGAAAACAGAGAAGAAAAGAGGAGAGAAAGGGAAAAAACCGAAAGGAAAAACAAAATAAATAAATAAACAACTTACAAAACCCAATATCAGATTACAGGTTGAGAAGCCGAGACCTGTGTATCACACAGTGTCCTTAAAACAGATTTCGGCTCTTCCGGTTGCTGGAATGAACGAAAACGCCTGTCTCCCAGGATGCAACGACCAGAGTGTTCACGTAGGCACCACGTAGCACTCTCGAACTGAGCAGCAGCGTCAGAACCTTATCACCGACTTACCAAAACAGCAGGAGTGGAGAAATGAACAGGACTCAGAAGAGGAAGAAAAAAGTGTTTCTGTTGCAGGGAAGAAATGAGAGGGGAGGCCTCTATTTATAGAGGCAGGGTTAAATCTGTAACGGCAAACAAAGCTTTGAATGTCTTTAGTGTAACGGCAGACAATACTTTGAATACCCTTAGTGTAACAGCAGACACGTAATTGAATGTCTATATTGTAACGGTAGACAAAACATTTAACACAACACTGAAATGGCAGACATAATCGTTTCGACATTTATTTTAGCCGTTACACAAGAAAAAATCAAAACTGTAGCAAAAAATGGCTCTGCACGGGGTGAGGTCATGTCAGTACGGCATTCGTGTGGGCGGGCGCACACAAGTTGCATGTAATCCGCCCACAAGAGAGAGCCTCTCTTCTAGCTATCTTACAATGTCTAGAATGGGGTTACTATATATCCTCTTCTATTTTCTTTGATTTTTCTGATGTGGAAGTAAGTTCCCTTAATTAACCCATTTTCAAGAATGAAAACGTCTCATTTTGAGAGACAATTTCTCATCCATCCTTTAACCGTTTTTAGCAAACCAATATATGATTTTAATCTACTCACGAAGGAGAATACAAATTAATCAAGATCTCTCAATAATTCATTAAGGATTTTAATCAAAAAATTACTCAAAAATTGGTTCGTAAATGGTGTATAAAACACCCATTTTCTAACACGTAGCAGCTAGCTAGCCCTAATAATCTAATTGCAACCAATTCAACCATCTCCGGGTCAATGCTAGCTAGCTATTAACCCTCAACCTCTGTGGTCACAATTAGGATATCTCTCCTTCATGATTTCTGGGTGGCTATATATGCTAGCAAATGAAAGGAATCAGTTGCTGCTCCATTGCAGTATAATCTATTATAAAAATTGTCTCGAATCTTCAATTTTCAGCAACTGGAAACAATAAACAAAATAAATTAAAACAGAGTTATTGGCCTATGGGGAAGTCGCGCGGAGCGCACTGCCCTAAGAGTTGATCTGCGGTCTTATGTGCAAATTTTTCGCAGATGCTCCTAGTGGTAAAACCCCCGGTATCACCGGCATCTCGCTGTCGCACACAACGTCGAGAGATCGACCCGAACTTTGTCCTTGCCTAGAACGGAAGAGAAAGATAGATTATTGGAATCGACAGAGAAAAGGAAGAACGCAGAGGGAAAATCATTTTTTCAGTTATTGTAAAGGGATGAGAAGATGGAAATATATAGGCAGAGAATCTGTGAACGTGTTGAGAGAAGGTGGGAGGATTTTCGGATCTGAATAACTAATCCAACGTTTAGGAAGAAATAGTCAAAGAGAAAAAACAAATAGCAAAAGAAGTTTTGGACCTCAACCCGAACCCGAAGAAAAATTTCGGATCGGTATTCGTGTCCGCAGATGCCGGCGCGCACACCCGTGCCCACTACGCACGCCGAACCGAACCGGGCCGGGCGGCAGCGGCGGCGCGCGCATGTGGCCCACGGGTTCTTTCCACACCACACAAGTCTACAATGGAGTAAAGGATGGATTGTATTATAGCCACTCACATGGCAAACATTCCCACCGATGTACGACTAAAAGGGAGGAAGGGAATCTTGGTTTTGACCAAAAACAGCCAACAATCCCCCCCCCTCCCCCCCAAAACCAAGATCCAAAGACAGTGATAACAAAAGAATAATGATGTAGAAGTTCTGGGCAAGAGTATACTATGCATAAATGAAATGGACTACAGCCTTGAATCTCACGTAGTGACTATTGTCTTTGTCTGAAGAAGTGCTTGATGGACTATGCCTTGAATCAGACTTCTTGAATCAGATTCAGAAAGTAGCACACATAGTATGCTAGAGGTTCTTGGGTCTATCGGGTGGCGCTTTTAAATGGCCATGCGCACTTTTTCCATATTCATGAGAGTTTTCTGGGATCGCCCTGTCCCATAGTCGCGGCCTTCACGACCTTTCATATAGGTAAGTCCTCTAAGGGTTGGTGATCGGAGTCAACCCTACATAATAATGCTTGGACCTATTAAGAGTTTAGAACTCATCCTAACCAGATCACACCGAAACACTGTCACCATAGGGATGGGATATCATTGTACAACCTCGTACAGCCACCTGGACATTAATTTATGAGAATTTAATCTCTGAGTCAGTGTTCCATAATAGTCACCGAAGTCCAGCTTGTTTCTACCCATTGAACCGGCTTCTTGGGATCTCCAGTCAGACTCGGTTGGGTTGCCACTGCTGGTGACTTACTTATGGGCTTAACCCCATCCCCCTCGATGATTCTAGGATCAATGTCCTAGACAGACCCTTTGTCAAGTGGTCTGCAAGATTTTTTTCTGACTTTATATAGTCAAGAACCACATATTTGCCTAATAGACTCTTGATTGACTTGAAGCACAGCTGCAGGTGCCTGTTCATCTTAACATTCACAGAATCATGCTTTAGTAGTTTTATAACATATTTATTATCACAGTTTATGAAAATAGCAGGAACAGGAATACTAGTAACAGGTATGTGCATAATCAAATTTCTTAGCCATTCAGCTTCTGTACAAGTAGTGTCCAAAGCTATCATTCATTTCAGAGTCCATAGTACTTCTATCTATGATAGTTTGTTTACATGAACCCCAGGAGATTGCAGTTTCTCCTAGGGTAAAAACATATCAGTTGTGGATTTCACATCATGTGAGTCAGTTACCCAGTTTGCATCTGAGTAACCTTCTATGATATCAGGGTGTCTGGAATAATGAAGTTTGTAATCTATAGTACCCTTAAGATATCTAAATATTTTTTCTAATGCTGACCAATGTGACCGGTTTGGGTTACTAGTATATCTACTAAGTCTCCCAACAGCAAATGCAATATTAGGTCTAGTTCTATTTGTTATATACATAAGAGAACCTATCATTCGAGAGTATCCATGTTGTTCTACAGGTGAACCTCCATTCTTCTTGAGAATGATACTACTGTCAAAAGGAGTACGAGCAGGTATCTTATCAAAGTACTCAAATTTCCTTAGCATTTTCTCAATAGAATGTACTAAGGAGAGAGTATAACCCTCATTGGATTTGGATACTTGCATTCCTAGAATCAGGTTAGCTTCTCCTAAGTCTTTCATATCAAACATGCTAGATAGATAGTCTTTAGTATTATTTATCAACTCAAGTGTTGATCCTAAAATGAGGATGTCATCTACATATAAGCATATAATGACACAACTTCCATCAATATTTTTAGAGTATATGCATTTATCATACTCATTTGGTAAGAAACCATATTCTAAAATCACTTTATCAAATTTGTTGTGCCATTGCTTGGGAGCTTGCTTTAGGCCATAAAGTGATTTTACTAATCTGCAAACTTTCTTTTTTTGACCTTTAGCAATAAAACCTTCAAGTTGCTCCATGTAGATTTCTTCCTCTAGATCTCCATTCAAAAGGGCTGTCTTTACATCCATTTGATGAATTATCAAGTCATAAATGGATGCTAAAGCTTGAAGAGTTTTAATAGAGGCAATCCTAGCTATAAGAGAGTAGGTGTCAAAATGATCTAATTCCTTTCCCTGGGTGAAACCTTTGGCTACTAATCTAGCTTTGTATTTCTCTATTGAACCGTCAGCTCTAAGATCCACTTGCAACCTATGGGTTTACTACCTAAAGGCAGGTCTGCTAAATATCAAGTATTGTTCTCCATAATGAAGTTATACTCGTGCATCGAAACAATAATTCACAAAAAAAATAGTGACACATAAAAGAATGCAAATATAAGTTAAATGTGTTCAACACCACATGACTTATACGTGTGCTACACTCACTACCAATTTTATTACTATTTTCTTCACCACCTTATGTGACACACTTCAATAGATAGGGAAAGAAAGAGTAGGTGTAGGAAGTCTCCAATAAGAGTACCAAATAAGGCCGTGAAGATAATGGTAGTAAGATTGGTAGTGGGTGAAGCATTACTTAGTCCTTAAAGGGTTTTTTGTGCATAAACTATCCAGAAGAATTAATATTGTGAAAATATCACCAACAATTATATATTATGAAAACACCACCCAATTTAATTTTAAATAGAACTTGATATTATTTTAATCATTTTCTTTTTGCGAGAAAATAAAGGGTTAAAAGAGGAGAGAGAGAGAGAGAGAGATGAAAATGAAGATTATGGATTTGGGTTTTGTGTGTTAGGATATAGAAGAAGATAAAATAAAGATGTAGCAGGGTTGGTATTTGTGACTACACTTCACACCAAAGAATTTCTCTCTCTAAAAAAGTATAGAGAGAGAAATTAACCCCCCCCCCCTCCCCCAAAAAAAACCCAAAGTTAACCTTAAATCTGAGTCCTTTGGGGGGGCGGCTAGGCCTCATCGTCGCCGCCCTGACGCGATGGTCACCGTCACCCCTCCCTCAAGTTGTCCTCCTTCCCGTTGAGCTTCCCGTCTCCCGTCCCTCCATTAGTCGCGAGCTATACCCTTCTCCAGTCGTGTTCGATCTCGTCATGCCACCGACGAGGACCGACAGATCTGGCGACGCCACCGCTTCGCCGTGCCTTGATCCATCCAAGTCCCAGACGGGGACATTGACGTTGGGTGGAGCTGGTGAGCTCTTATGGTGTGGAGCTCACGGTGACGCGGTCCCTCAGACCCGCTGCCATCGAACTCACGAAGATCCGCCACCATGGTGTGGAGATCGTGAAGACCCAGATTTGTTCATGTTTCCAGATCTGATCCACTTCCCCAGTGACGAAGGCACAAACTCGTTGTCGCCCATCGCTGCTTGAGCCACCGCCCACTTTTGAGCCCTTAAGCTTCCTCTAGCAAAGGCCAATGCCCTCTTGCCAGTGCCACCTCTTCCCTCGTCAGCATCCCTCGCATCGGCAATGCCACCGCCCGTCGTGGCGCAAGGAGTCATTTGTTGTTGTATGGTTTGGGTTTCTGTCTGAGAGTGATAGTCTGTAAGAGAGATGAGTTAATTTCTCTATGTGTGTCTGTGTGGTGAGAAATTGCCTGAGAGAGCAAGAACGTGAGAGAGGTGAATGTATCCTTTCCACGACTTTCTCTTGGGTCGTGGTTTTGGTTGGGGTGAGTGAGAGAGTTTCCTTGGTGAGAAATCGTCTGAAAGAGCAAGAACGTGAGAGAGGTGAAGTTATCCTCTTCACGGCTCTCTCTGGTAGCGGCTCTATCTTTGTAGGCGGTGCTATTGGTTGGGATAAGTCTGATATTTACGCGATGGTGGGAGGAGAGGAGGAGAATGCTGGGTTCGGTAGGTGTTTAATCCCACCTGAAGGAAGTAATTATTTGTTGCAGCACGGCTACGGGGCTTGGGCTCGAAGAAGAGGTCCCCCCATTGATGAGACGGCAGGGTTCGGCGGTTGATAAAATCCCACCCGACTAGCTTCAGGTGGGTGTGCACGTGTTGTGGATGCAGTGTACGAAGCAATACCCGAATTTGAAGAGAATACGACAAGAAAGAAATACTAGCATGATATTCAATATTGAATCAACAATGACGATGAATGCAAGTACAGAAAAATGATGACCCAAGAATTGAAATGCGGCAAAATAACAAAAATACCTGCAATCGCACTCAGGCAGTCTCTGCTTTCACGACAATCGGGTCATGGGCTTGACCGCACTCTCCAACTTGTCCTCCACTGGAAGTTGATCCTCCAGTTGGTGCGCTTCTCCGTCTCTTTGGGCAGTCCCGGATCTTGTGGTCTTTTGCTCCGCATGCAAGACATCGACGATTGGCTTTTCAGCAATCCTTGCGTAGATGACCGATCTTGTGGCAATAGTTACACGTCGGGTTCTTCCTCTCATGGGTTTGCTTCATGATAACGAAGGCGTGAGGCTGCTGCGCAAATATATTCAGTCGAGTGAGCTTTGCGTACTCCTGAATTCTTTCCAGACTGGCACTAATCAGCTCGTTGTGTTCTCGTTGTAGTTCCATCATTCTTTACATCTCCTGGAGAGTGGCAGCGATATTCACTGATGTCTCGTCTCTGGGCAGGGGAGTCAAAGTGTCCTCACCAGACATAGTCTGCAAAACTATCAAGTTGGTGAGTATCCAGGTTATATGTTGGTTATTCATTATCCATGTGATCAACGTGGTGCACATGTTGTTGAGTTAACCTGGCTATACTCTAACATAATTAGAGTTTAACCTGGCTCTGATACCACTAAAAATTCTATCATGACTCACTTCCTAAAATACGGGAATACGAGTCCATGACTGAGGCCCAGCGAATGATGCGAATACACCATTTCATAAGCTGTACAGGTAACTCAACAACAAGATAACAATAACAACCACGCAAGCATGTAAAATCACAATAGGATAACGGACGTACAGGACATAGTACATGACATAATACATGATATAACCAACAACTGGAAAAGAAACATAATTACGGGTCAAACATACCCAAATTACAATAAATAGTACATGAATGAAACATGAACTAAAATAACATGGAAATAAACAAAACTAAAACACTAGCTCAGCAACACTTTCGGGTAACTCTCCATCTGGACCTGCAAGTACATTATTATAAGAAGAAGAAACAAGGAGATACCCGTTAATGCAAGTCACGGGCCGCAAGTGGTACAAGCTAACGGGACAGGTATGAAACAAAACAAGAGGTAGGAAAAATATCATGGAGTCAAGAATCATATAATAAGAGAAATTCAATATGTGAACATGATCATGAACAAGGCATCATGAAACAAGTGGCATGCACGTGAACAAGTAAACAAATCAATAAGAACATGTAACATGTAAACCAGTAAGCAAGGAAACATGTCAACATGAACGTGTAACATGTAAATAAGTAAGCAAGTTAACATGAACATGTAATATGTAATTGGATCATGCAAGTGTACGTGTTAATCTCATGTCTTTTGTTAATTCTAACTAGGTAGCACTTCATGCGTCCCATCCCACATGGTTGCTACATACAATCAGGTGAACGTTTAGACTAGTGGTGGATTCTATAGGTCACGTACCCGGAAAAATATATCAAGTATATTTTGTATCAAGATACGTGCAATGTGGAACATAGTGTAAACTTGTAGTGTGAAACATATAAACATATAACTTGCAAACTTGCAACTTGTAACTTGCAACTTGCATCGGGAAATCACGAGCTCCGTCCGAGTACGCTCTTCTATATTGCTCACTACTAAATCTTTACCCTTATACCTGGCTTGTTATCTTTTTATTTTTAATCAACATGAACAATAACTGTATCGGTAACATCTACATGCAACAACAAAAATGGGTAAAATGACAGGATCAAGTATCAAGACTTATGCAATGCAGGAAAACATATTTCAAGGTTTATAAAACATGTTATAACTATGATGTGATCAATGATATATGCAAAACTTAATCAAGAATCAAAACAACATTCAATTGTGTAACAAGACAAGTAATTCATGCACAATATCCTGTATAGTTCTAAGAGTATATATATGTATGTATCGTGTTCATGCAATGCATATGACAATAAAGTATTCGTGATCATATACAAATACGAGATCAACGGATTATGTATAGCAACAGTTTCAATTTGATCGATGAATATGAATTAGAGTCAAAGAATATACTTGCGGAATTTTGCAAAAAAGCTTGTACTCGAACAAACGAGTTGTATAGGAGAATACTTGCCTGTTAACCGACGCTGTTGATATTGAAAATAAGAATAACAGTATCAGAATCTCGGGCAGCGACGCACGTGCAAGATACGTGGTAGCTACTCCAAAATAGAAAACTCCAACCCAGTCCTCTTCACAAACACCAAACAGCGATACAAACCAACCCAATCACCCAATACATCGATAGCCCACAACAGTAATACCAATAATTCAATCCCCACACAACACTAAACAGCAACAATCCTCAAACAGCAAACTAATAATTCTAACCTTGTTCTCCTTCTTCCCAAATTACAACTGATATGGCTAAAAATGGGGTTAAATCGGAACCGTCCAGATTGGGCATGAATCTTGAAGCTCAGGGATAAAACGGTAATTTCGCATATAGATGGGCCCGAAGCGGGCACTGGATCTCCCCTTCACAGATCCAATAACCCGCGAACGGATCCACTCCAGCTGGGTACGGGTCCCGACCCAAGACAAACCCAGACCAGCAAGAGGAAATCAGAGTCTCTGATTTGACTAAATCAACGGGCCTGATTCGCGGTTATCCTCTCACCGGGAATCAGGGATCAGTTTCCTAAACTAATTATGAGGATTTTACTCCTAACGGTATCACAGGAAATCAGATCCCTAATCAAATTCCCATGGCGACTATAAATACCTTCGACCTACCACTGTTACAAGGTAATCATTCTTTCTCCAATTAAAGCTCTTTCTTAATCATATCACTGGTTACTGACAAGAGCGTCGGAGGGTGCGTCGCCAGGATCAACCCCGGTGTATCGCACTTCCTTGCAGGTGAACGGCGGGAGTCAGCAGCCCAATTCCGACGAACAGGCTTGGATTCGCTATTCAAATTTTTCCACGAACCCACAAATTCTATCTGTTGGCCCCCACACCAAATTTAGCGGCAACAGATTGGCGCCGTCTGTGGGAAAATCAGACGAATAGCAGCTCCTCCTCTTCCCGTCGGTAAGATCTACTCCAACCATGCCGCCTAGAACAGTCAGATCAAGGGGATCCAATCGTGGGCCCAATCCAGATCAGCAACAAGAAGTCCCCTTCCAACCCGCTCATCAACAGGGACAACTTTCGCTTCAAACCGAGGATCTACCTCCTCTCCCAAATCAGCAACCTCTTAATGGTCCCACGGGCCCTTCGAATGCCGCCGCGGGGGTCTCGCGCCCCGACCTGCAGAAACAACCCCTCCACCTGGACCACGTGTCCATCCACAATGCCTCCTCGGATTCCATGGCTTCCCACCATCCTCGAGCTTCCGACCTCCGTAATACCGTTCTAAACCGGCAAAAGGATGAGGATCTTCGCCATCGCCAAGATGATAAGCGGGCCCGAGAGGGAGCCTCCCGCCAACAACATCCAGGTGAGCGATCTCCTCACCACCGAGACACCAGGAGGTCCCCGGACCGAAGGGGTCGGAGGGAATCCCCCGAGCATCATAGGAGAGGACCGCATTCTCCCGCTGGTCGGTGTCATCCGAGGAATGATGAGGCGCCCATCACTCGTGCTGAGTTCCTACAATTCCAAGCAACAGTGTTGCAAGCCCTCAACCTTCACCCCGCCAACAACAATGCCCAAAGGGTTCCGACACCCCCACGGATCCCAAGTCCCCGTCCTCGGTCCATAACACCTCCTCCGGCTCCTAATCACCAACAACACAACCATAGTCCTCGCCGCTCCCAAGACTACCGCCGTCGTAGTCCCCGCTCTCCCTCCTATGAAGACGAGTCCTGGGGCTCGATCAACTACCACCGAAGGGATGATGCTCTCTATCGCCGTCTCCACGAGATGGAGAGACGCATCGGTCGAATGGACAAGGAGGAAGAGTCTAGAGGTAGGACCGTCCGCCCCGGCAGACCTCCATTCTCCCGGACTATCATGGAGGCTCCCATCCCGAGGGGTTTCAAGCCTCCGCAGTTTGAAACGTATTCGGGGGAGTCAGATCCTGTTGATCATGTCGAGAGCTTCAAGACCTTGATGATAATCCACCAAGCTTCCGATGCCATGCTCTGCAAAACCTTCCCCGCCACCCTTAAGGGCTCGGCTCGGGAATGGTACTCCCGGCTCGCTCCCTCTTCCATCTTCTCTTTTGAGCAGTTCGAAACGCTCTTCATAACCCACTTTGTGAGTAGCAGACGAACGGAGAAGACCAGCCTCTCTCTACTCCACCTCCGACAGGAGAGGGGAGAAAAGTTGAGGGACTATGTGAGGAGGTTTACTGCGGAGGTCAGGTCCATCGCCTCCCTCGACCAGTCAGTGGCGACCGTCGCATTCCAATCCAACGTCCTCAACTCTAACCTTCGGTCGTCCCTCGCCAAAAAGCCCCCGCACAACTTCGCCGATCTCCTCCTTAGATGCGAGAAATATATTCGGGCGGAGGAAGCCGAGTGCTTCCCGGGTTTCGGAGGATCCGCTTCTGGGTCGAAGAGAAAGACGACGGAAGAGGAAGGAGCCAAGAAGCTACAGAAGGATAATAGCGGTCAGCGCCGTCCTCCTCCCAAGTTTGAAAAATTTATTCCTCTCACCACCAGTGTCTCCACCATCCTGATGGAAGTCGAGAAGGAAGGAGTTATACCTCCCGCTCCGAGGATGAACACCCTAGCCAAGAAGAGGAACAAGAAGAAGTGGTGCCGTTACCACCGGGATCATGGCCACGACACCAACGACTACCGGGCGCTGAAGAACGAGATAGAGGCCCTCATCCAGAGGGGCAGTTGGCTAAGTTTGTGAGAACAAATGATCGGGGAGATCGCGCCACTCTTCCGCCTCGGGGGGCTAACAAGCGCTCTGAGCGACGCGATGAAACCCCCGAGTTCGAGGAGGAGCGTGTTCTGCACCTTATCCACGGAGGCCCCATGGGGGGCTCTTCCAACTCCTCTCGGAAGGCCTTCGTTCGAGAGGTCAATTCAGTTCACGGCGCCACTCCCCCCAAAGGTCTCGGCGTCCCAGTAACTTTCTCTGATGAAGACCTCGAGGGGGTCCGAACTCCCCACTGCGACGCACTTGTTATCGACCTCCGCATGGCGAACTTCAAAGTGCAGAGGATCCTGGTAGACAACGGGAGCTCCGTGAATATCCTCTTCCTCTCGGCCTTCCGAGGGCTGCAACTATCCCGGGATCACCTCAAACTGGCCGGCTACACGCTCCACGGGTTCACGGGGGTGCCAGTAACTGTCGAAGGGGTTATCACCCTGGACGTAACTGCTGGGAAGACCCCTACCACCCGGACAGAGCCGATGGACTTTATGGTCGTTGATGTCCCGGCTACATACAATGTCATCTTGGGCCGACCTGGCCTAGCTGCCCTAGAAGCCGTTCCTTCGGCGTACCACCTCAAGATGAAGTTCCCCACCCGGGCGGGAGTGGGAGAAGTCAAGGGCAGCCAAGAGACGGCTCGGAAATGCTACATGACTTCCACTGGGGGTCCGGTGCTCTCCCTCGAAACTCTAGAGATCCCCGAGCCGAACGTCCGACCAACGTCCGAGCCGGCGGACGAATTGGAAGAAGTGCTCTTCTCGGACGAGGACTCGAGCCGAAAGTTCCTCATCAGCAAATCCCTACCGACTGCCTATGTTCCGACTTGGTGCAGTGCATCCGGAAGAACCGCGACCTATTTGCTTGGTCCGCCGCAGATATGCCCGGGATTTCCGAGGAGCTTCTAGTGCACCGCCTCAGCGTCGAACCGGGGTGCAGACCGGTTCAGCAGAAGAGGCGTAAATTCGCTCCCGAGCGACAACATGCCATCAAGGAGGAGGTGGACAAACTCCTAAAAGCTCAGTTCA
Organism: Hemerocallis citrina; assembly: GCA_017893485.1. Taxonomy (NCBI): domain Eukaryota; kingdom Viridiplantae; phylum Streptophyta; class Magnoliopsida; order Asparagales; family Asphodelaceae; genus Hemerocallis; species Hemerocallis citrina. The sequence continues at coordinate 953,378 of CM030362.1, forward strand.
TACAGGAGGTGAACTACCCCGAGTGGCTCTCCAATGTCGTCATGGTTAAGAAGTCCAATGGTTCCTGGAGGATATGCATCGACTTCACGGACTTGAATAAGGCATGTCCGAAGGATCCGTTCCCTCTCCCGAATATCGACACCCTCATCGACGCCACCTCGAGCCATGAGCTCCTCAACTTCATGGATGCCTTCTCCGGCTACAACCAGATACGAATGTTCCCCCCAGACATCCCGAAGACTTTCTTCATTACCGACCAGGGCCTCTACTATTATAGAGTTATCCCGTTCAGATTAAAGAACGCTGGAGCCACCTACCAGCGCCTCGTCAATAAAGTCTTCCAAAGCCAGATAGGCCGCAACATGGAAGTATACGTCGACGACATGCTCGTGAAGAGCATCCGAGGTACCGACCACGTGGTCGACCTATAGGAGGCATTCGGCGTACTGAGAAGGCACAACATGAGGCTTAATCCGAACAAGTGTGCATTCGGGGTCTCGTCAGGAAAGTTCCTCGGCTTCATGGTCAGCCAGCGAGGGATCGAAGCAAATCCTGAAAAATTAAAGCCATACTGGACATGGACCCACCCCGGAACATCAAGGAAGTGCAGAGGCTTACGGGTCGCCTTGCCGCTATTGGGCGATTCCTTTCGAAGTCTGGGAAAAAGTGCCTCCCCTTCTTCAAGGCTCTCAGGGGGGGCAAGGGTTTCGAATGGGGCGAACTGCAACATGAGTCGTTCAACCAACTGAAGGCCTACTTGGTCAACCCTCCCCTGCTCAGCAAGCCCATTCCAGGGGAAACCCTCTTCATCTACTTAGCTGCATCCGAGCAGACCCTAAGTGTTGTTTTGGTGAGGGAAGAAGACCGGGCTCAGAGGCCCATCTACTATGTGAGCAAGGTGCTTCGAGACGCGGAGCTCCGCTACCCGAAAATAGAAAAGATGGCCTACGCCCTAATTATGGTAGCGAGGAAGCTCCGCCCATACTTTCAGTCCCACTCTGTTGTGTGATGAACACAATATTATTCACTTTCTAGAGCAATAATCTTGTTATAATTAGACATTTAAAAGCTCTATATGTGGTATTTAACTCCTATTTTCTCTTTTCCATAGGAAACAGCTTGTAACAGAAAAAACGAAGCAGATTTAGGACTTCAAGGATAATACACAGCAAACTGTAGAGGATCAGTCGACTGGTTCCCCAACACAGGCGACTGGACAAGAGAAGCTGATTTTCCACAACTCTCGACACAGTCGACTCACTCCCAAAAGACAGTCGACTGGTCTGAACAATTATGAAATCTTCAGGAGTCTCGACTCAGTCGACTGGTTCGAAGATAAGTCGACTGGTCTGCAGCGGAGTAAACAGATAAGATATTCGAAGATTCACCCAAATCTATTTTCAAATCTATTTAAATCCAGATCTTATGCAACGAATCAAATCTAGAGACTGGAAATTGGCAAAAGCACGTGGTGAACAGATAAGGAAGGAAAGAAGAAAAGAGAAAGACATAAATCATCAAATCAAGAAGATTTTTCCCTAAAAAAGGGGAAACCCTAATTCTCAGCGGTACTCTATAAATATCAGAAAAGATCATCTATAGCAGGAGGCATCTATCTCTTGGACGCAACTTAATCTCAGAATTCCCAACCATCAAGTCATCAACCAGTGCTTCATTCCATCATCATCGAAGAAGGGGAAGAGGAGAACCAGTACTCGAAGGCAGTCGACTGTGTGACAGCCAGTCGACTCTATTGCCAGAATCCATTAGTTTATTTCTTCTCTCTTTAGTCTGTGATGTTGATCATGTATTTGAACTTGTTAAGCAATAAAAGTATTATTATGTGGAACTAATTTCATAGTTGGGTAGATCGAAGCCGTAGTTATGTAGTGCTATGTTCTTTTGAATCCTTTTATTTTACTTATTGATTAAATCTAATTGAATTGATATAGAATGATAACAGTCAAACTTGTTCAGGAGTTATAAGTACAGTCGACTGAAGGTGAGAGCCAGTCGACTGCCATACAGAATCTGATATTATCAAGTTTGTGAGTTAGAAATCTGAATCTGTTATATGAGCATATTGAGACGATCCGTATCTCGTGCTCGTAACTTGTAACAAGGGAATCTTTAGGATTCTTGGTTCAATCAACTTAAAGGATCTAGATCTGATACCAATTTCTAGAACTTTAAGTGTTTGTTCGTTTCCACTGTTCTTATGCTTTTGTTAAGTATAACTTAGTAGATGCCTAATTCTTGGCTTAGGGAAACAATACTTTAAGGAGTAGATACCATGCCCTTGAAGTGAACAAACATGAGTAATTAGAAGTAAATTCAGAAGGCAACTTAGCATTACTAACTATTGGTAGAGATCAACAACCCAACTATTCAAGAGATATTTGTGATTCAATACCTCTCATCTTAGTTTTAATCTTTTAGTTCTTTTAGAATATTACAACAACTTTTATTCATTTTTATTATTGGTTTTATTGATTAGTAAGTTGAAGTCTACAATCTCTGTGGGATCGACCCTTGCTATTACTACGATTCTATAAACGATTCGTGCACTTGCGAGGTTTTATAATTTGTGTCTAGTTAGTATATTTATTTAGGTAGCTAGAAACCAACAACATTGTGGTCCTCACCGACCAACCGCTGAAACAAGTACTCCACAAGTCGGAAACCTCAGGCCGACTTATGAAATGGTCCATCGAGCTGAGCCAACATGACATCTCCTACCAGCCCCGGACCGCAATAAAGGCTCAGGCCTTAGCGAAATTCACCGTCGAGTGCACCATCCCCGAGGTCAGCCAAGCAGAGAACGGACCCCCATCTGGACGGTTTTTGTGGACGGTTCCTCTTGCAACGAGGGAAGCGGTGCCGGTATTATCCTGACAGGTCCTGATGACTTCGTCCTCCAGTATGCCCTCCGCATGAATTTCAAGGCCTCAAACAACGAAGCAGAGTATGAGGCACTAATCGCCGGCCTCGGACTTGCCCGAAGTGTCGGGGCGCAACGCCTCCGAATCTATAGTGACTCTCAGCTGGTTGTGAATCAAGTTTTGGGCGATTAAGAGGCTCGAGACGAACGGATGGCGAAGTACCTCGTCAAAGTCCAAACCCTCATGGCCCGGTTCGAAGAGGCACTCATCCAACAAATCCCTCGAGAAGAGAATTCACAGGCCGACGCCCTCTCCAAGTTGGCCTCATCCTCCCTCCAAGGTCTCGAGCAGACCGTCTTGATCGAGGTCCTCTTGAAACCGAGCATAGAAGACGAGACCCTTGACTCAGCAGAGTCATTGCCGGTCCTACTGTAAGATAATTGGATGAAACCGTTAGTGGAATTCCTAAGGGACGGACTCCTCCCCGAGGACCCCAAGGAAGCACGCCGAGTAAGAACCAGGGCCGAGCGGTACATCCTGATCGAGGGGATCTTGTACAAGTGCTCCTTCTCGCAGATAGACGGCCGACCATACCTGAGATGCCTTTCTCCGGAACAAGCCGACTATGCCTTACAGGAGCTCCACGAAGGCATCGACGGGGCACATTCAGGGTCTAGGTCTTTAGCTCGGAAGGCTCTGAATTACGGATACTTCTGGCTGACTCTCCTCCAAGATGCCGAGCGACACGTTCGGCGATGTGGCTCTTGTCAGAGACATTCCAACATTCGTCGCCTTCCCCAAGCTAACCTCGTCTCCCTATCAAGTCCTATCCCCTTCGCAATGTGGGGGATGGATTTACTAGGGCCATTCCCTCTAGCTCCAGGCCAGTTCAAGTTCTTGGTCGTGGCCATCGACTACTTTTCGAAGTGGATTGAGACCGAGCCCCTAGCCACTATCACCGAAAACAAGGTACTTCAATTCTTTTGGAAGAACGTCATCTGTCGATTCGGCGTCCCCCGTGTCCTCGTAACAGACAACGGAACTCAGTTTACTGGGGCCGCATTCCGAGCTCTATGTGAAGACCTTGCCATCCAACAACGCTTCTCCTCCGTCTCCCACCCACAGTCAAATGGCTAGGCAGAGAACGCTAACCGGCAGATCCTCTCTGGTATCAAGAAGAGACTGGACAGGTAATCTAAAGGCTTATGGGTTGACCAACTCCCCAATGTGCTGTGGAACTACCACACCAACAAACGGACCCCCACAGAAGAGTCCCCGTTCAACCTCACCTATGGGTCTGAGGTAGTGATACCTCTCGAAGTCGGAATACCTTCTCCTCGCCTTGCAGCCTACAATGAGGAACAGAACGCCAGAGAACTCCGAGCGAACTTAGACCTGGTGGACGAATTGAAGGAAAGAGCCTCAATTCGCCAACAGAACTACCGGAGGAGGATCGAGTTGGCGTACAACAAGAAAGTCCGACCCACCGATCTCAAGGAGGGCGACTTGGTCCTCAGAAAACTAGCCATCTCCTTCCCCAATCAAAAGAGCAAACTAGCTCCGAATTGGGAAGGTGTAACACCTCGAATTTGTAAAATACCGAAAATACTTATTTTTATATATTTGGAGTGGTGAAAATTTATTTTTGATATATTTTATTTAAATATTGATATCAGTGTGGATATTTGTGGTATATTGGTATTATTGATATATTGAAACCATGAGTTGAGATTTTATGTGAATAAATATTGTTTATTTTATTTTATAATTTTGAAGGATTACTACGAGATAATTGTAATGTATTTTGTATTGTTGGTGCTATTAAAGAATAGAGTTAGGGTTTGTTTGAAATATTTTGGAGGTCTGGGGGCCTATTTGTAAATATCCAATTATAAATATATTAGTATTATTATCATTTTATTTTAATAAACCCCCACCCCTTTTCTTCCCCTTCTCCATCTTTCCTTCTTTCTGTTCTTTCCCTCCCGAACCCGTCGAACCACATTCGGCCGATCTTCCCCCGCCCGATTCCACCTCGTCTCTCCATGGTTTTTCAATTAATCTGGAGGGATGACTAATGGAAAGGTCCTCTAGACCGTGGTAGCATCGATTCGGAGAAATAACTCCAGAAAGGTATACTTTATTTTATTTATTTGTATAAAATTAAGTGTGGTTAGTTTTATTGAGTAGAAATATTATAATAGAGAAATTTAGAGAGGTTGGAAGTGGTAGATTGGAGGAATTGGTAGATGGTTAGAGAAATTGTAAGTTGTTGATAAATTAGGATTTTGGGTTTGTAAAATAGAGTTATATACATGAGAATTATCCCTTGTATGGTAGTAAAAATTGTAGTGAGCCATTAGAATAAAATGGGGAGTGGTGATTTTGGCATAAACTCGAATTATGGAGTTTATGAAATCGGGTAGAAAACTCGATCCAAATAATTATAGAAAATGCATATGAGGGTGTAGAGTATTATGAAAGAATTAATATAAATTTAGGATGATTTTTATAGGCTTAAGCTCAATTAAATTGAGTGAAATAGACTATAGGTGAAAAGTGCACGCCGGGTGTTCGATGAAATGCCCGAGCGAGATTTAGGTGAGAATTTGATGGGTTCGGAGGTGTAGTTGAGTCTTATTATTATTGTTAACCCTAATATGTGAGATTAGGACAAAGGGGATTAAGGAATTTAGAAAATATGAATTTTTCTTATTAGAAAGCCTCCGATCAATAAGGGAGTATTTGTATTAGAACCCGAATTCGAAATCTATCGATGTAGCTCACCTACATATGTCATTTGTGACGCGTGGGTGAAGACGGATTGAAATTTGGAGGTCCGAAGGTTGAGTTTTGAGCTTTAAACTAATTGGTTCTATAATTTTTCAATTAGGAGGAAAAAGTCGAACTTCGACTGGCTACATGACGGACGTGGGACATCGTTTGCTCGATCCATCAGGTGAGTATGTTGTATTTATAAATATTTTATATTGTGGCCGAATTCCGTGGCTTTGTGATGTATTTCGTAGAAGTTATATTAAAAACTGATTTTGAATAAAAATACGGATTTTTAAGGGTCCGAAACTGAGTTTTTGTAATATTTGAGGAAATTGACTATTTTAAGTATACAAAACCTATATTATGGGTTAATGTGACGTGTTGAAGTATAAAAATTAAATATATTAAATCGTTTATGTATATATTTATCCCGTGCATGTTTTGTGCATGTTTTTGGGGTATATAGGCCGATATAGGCAATTGGGTATATGCGGAGCCTGGTGTATGGGCTAGCACGCTATGGATGGATGTTATAAGATGTAATTAGACGAAATTGGTGATTGTGATCATGTTTTGAAAATCCGTGTAATTATAGTGCCCGTTTTGTGCATGTTTTGGGGCATATAAGTCCTTATAGGTGATTTTACTTATATGAAACATGATGTATGAGCTAGTATGCTATAATTGAATATTATGAGATTTAATTAGAGAAAATAAATGATTTTGGCCCCTTTTCTTGGAAACCCGCATGGGTGGTGTATGTTGTGTATATATATATATCATGATATTGACTCGGGATGTGATAATTGATGAAATTAGTAAGTGGGTATACGGTTACATTATAATTATGTTCGAAGTGAATTAATTGGTAATAATGGATATTATAATGTGATGAAGTATACATTTTGATACTTTTTCGATATGGAATAACATAATGTAGTTCTTTTATTACTATTATAAAATCTTGGCGCATTAATAATATGCATTGATATGATATGATGGTTTTATATGTTGAATGACAGAATGTATGCATAATGTGGTATAATGATGTGATGATTAATATTGTGGACACTGGATATGCATTAAATGGTAAGATAAAAGATAAGATGGTACGTGTTAATAAAATGTGTTATTAATTCTTGTGGTTAAAGTCAAGGATGTGGCTATTGTTTAATTAAAAGTTGTGATGCTTTGTGTTGATTTAATAAGATGAAAAGATGAGATAACAAATGGTTTTGTTGACCAGTACCTACAGCAATCCTGGGGGTTTGGGCTAGACCACCTAACACCCAAGGACCGGCTTGGAAATAGTGGACCCAAACTATGTTTGGGGTAAGTGATTTTTATCGCTCAAGCTATCGGCTTGAGGCCCGGTTTCCCTCGATGACAGCCGTCGCGAGGAAGTACCTAGTTTACCTGGGGCGATGTTTTTCCCTCCTGGCTATTGGCTTGGAGGAAGTACCCAGTTTACCTGGGGTGATGTATTTTTCCCTCGATGACAGCCGTCGCGAGGAAGTACCCAGTTTACCTGGGGCGATGTGTTTTTCCCTCGATGACAGCCGTCGCGAGGAAGTACCCAGTTTATCTGGGGCGATGTGTTTTTCCCTCGATGACAGCCGTCGCGAGGAAGTACCCAGTTTACCTGGGCGATGTTTTTCCCTCTTGGCTTCGGCTGGGAGGAAGTACCCAAGTTCTACTTGGGGTGAGTGGTTCCCTCGCTAGTTCGGCTAGGAGGAAGACGTAGCCTCGGACGAGTAAGACTCTGTGTGAGCATCAGGCCGCATGTTTACTGGGCTGTCGGCTTTCAGTATGTTGGGATACTGTGGCTCACTGGTCGACAAACTAATAAAATAACTAAGTGTTAATAAAAATGTGGGAAGTACAGAAAGTGAATTGTGAATTGTGGATGAGAAAGAAAGTAGTTGTGAATGAAGTAAATGTGAAAGAAAATAAGTTATGAGTTAGTGTATGAAAAGAAGTGATAAATGCAGTGTGTGGTTAATTTAAAATGAAAAAAATAGAAGAGACATGTGTTCTTATGAATAATACGAAGTAATGGTATTATGTGTGTGATCATTAAAGTAAAATACAGTTGATGTGAGTTGTACCTTGGAATTGTGTCAAGGAACTACCTGCCCGCTATTTCTGTGGAAATGGTGGGAACTATCTGTCTTGGCATAATTCGCGGGGTGAGTTGTTGTAATAGTGGTAATGATTGATGGAAATGAGAAATAAAGTAAAGTGAAGATGATAAGTGATTGAAGTGATTAATAACCAAGCTATCGGCTTGAGATGTGATGTGATATTACCCAAACTGTGTGTTTGGGGTACGGTGATTATTACCCAAGCTATCGGCTATGGGGTGTGATATGTTGTGGCCCCAGATTGTGTTTGGGGATTAAGTGAAAATGATAATAAGATTTATTGTTTATAAGAATGAGAAATGACTAAAGTGATATAATGAGATGTGAATGAGCTATAAAACATGGTTTTGATGCAATGAGTATAAGTATTCTAATTAATGATGTGTTAATGATGTGATGAAATGTGAGTAAATCGCATGGGCAATGAGATGTGGTATTTATGTCATAAGACATGAAGGAAGGTGGTATTATGAGAATAGATGCATATGTTTATGATGTGATACTTATTATAACACAATAAAATAAATATCTGTATTATGAGATTGGGTATGAAAATGGTTATTAAAGAAAGTATGTTGTGATATGAGTTTGTGTACCTTGAAAGTGTGTTGGGGAACTACTCGCTCGCTATTTCCGTGGAAATGGTGGGAACTACCTGCCTCGGCACAACTTTCAGGAAGAATGTGTGTGTTGAAGATATAATATAAGTAAATGAAATGCATGGCTAAATAGAGTTGGAGAAATGATGTAATAACATCTGTAGTTATATTAATATAAATAGTGAAATGCTGATATAACGATAAGTGTGGATAGATGAATATTCGTATTATGTGAATGTAAGACAAGGATATATATGAGGTTGATGTGAAATATATAGCGGAAAGGTGTGAATTATGGGAAATATTGTGATTCGATGCTTATTTGACGAGTATTTGGATATAATTCGTATTGATGATGTTTTTAAGTTCAGATATTCCAGGTGTACCTTCTTACATGATGTTTGTAAGTTTAAATTATTTTCTTTATACAATTTAATTCATTTGTTAGATTTTTAAATTATACTCACACCAGAAATGGCTGACCCCTTAGTGTTTGGGGGGTTAGGGGAGTCTGAGGACTACCCTAGATCCCCACTGTTGCAGGTTCTCATCAGTGCAGAGGTGAGGCACAGATTTCGTTGAGTGAAGTCTTTTATATTAAATTTTATGTATAAGTTTAGTATGTGAATAGTAGAATCTATGGTTTAAATTGTATTATGGGTGTATAAGCATGTATATGACGATGATGAGTATAATGTGAGGTGGTGTGGTATGTTTGTGACCCGTACCCATCTCGTTGTGGAGTACCGGGCTCTGTGGTAGGTTTTACAAGGATTTTTCTAAAATTTTACCTCGTTTTTCAAAGAAATTTATAGTTTTTAATTGATATTTGATAATCCGTTATGAGTTTGGCCCCCAGAGCATTATATTATATTGCCTATGTGTATCTGCTTATTTTGGTTTGGGGAGCCCATGAAAATATTATGTGGATTGTGAGCTACGGAATTTTGAGCAGAATTCCGTAAGCTTTTTGTGTTTTGGGGCAAAATTTACAGGGGAGACTGTCAAAATTTTCCCTGAAATATAACTTTCTTAGTTTATGTTTAAAGTGATATAGAAATTGAAAGAATTGAATTTCGAGGTTTAGTTTCCAAAAAAAAAATTGGGGCGTTACAGAAGGACCTTACAAGATCGCAAGGGTAGTTCGGCCCGGAGCTTATCGTCTAGAAGACCTTGAAGGCAGGGAGATTCCGAGGACCTGGAATGCTGACCACCTTTTAAAATACCAAGAAAGCGCCCCGGCGCCTCTCTGAGTATCACAGGGTGTCGAACCGTTCCTCTCCTCTAACTTGTAATTCCTCTCTTAAGTTGTCATATGTAAAAACGGCTCGCCGTCAGTTATCAATAAAGAATGCTTTTTTCATACTCATAAAATTGCTTGTATCTCTCTGCCTTTATTCTTTATTCAATTATTGGTTCGGAGTCCAATGCCTGGCTCGACTCTACTCCGCAAGCTCGCTTCTAAGCGAGCTAGGAGTGGGTCGCCATTCGGAATTGCTCCCACGACCGTTGAACTCTAACGATGGTTCCAGAGTCCAACACTTGGCTCGATTCTACTCCGCAAGCGCGCTTCTAAGCAAGCTAAGAGTGGGTCGCCATTCGGAATTGCTCCCACGACCGTTGAACTCTAACGATGGTTCCGGAGTCCAACACTTGGCTCGATTCTACTCCGCAAGCGCGCTTCTAAGCGAGCTAGGAGTGGGTCGTCATTCAGAATTGCTCCTACGACCGTTGAACCCTAACGATGGTTCCGGAGTCCAACACTTGGCTCGATTCTACTCCGCAAGCGCGCTTCTAGGCGAGCTAAGAGTGGGTCACCATTCGGAATTGCTTCCATGACCGTTGAACCCTAACGATGGTTCCGGAGTCCAACACTTGGCTCGATTCTACTCCGCAAGCTCGCTTCTAAGCGGGCTAGGAGTGGGTCGCCATTCGGAATTGCTCCCACAGCTGTCGAACTACTCTTACGACGGCCAGCGAGCCCACTATTAGGTAAAGCTCGGCCCATCTCGCAAGTTCGTAAGATTAGGAGACCAAAGCGCTGCTCGGCACCACTGGTCGAGCGAGCAAGAGGTCGGCTCAGAGACCTCGGCACGATGAACACAGTCACAAACAAAACGACTACACAAAGTTACAAAGGACATGCAAGTTCGAGAAAGAAATGTTATTAATGATTGGGATACAGTACAAAGCGACTCTTCCGTACAACAAGGTCACAAGGCCTTAAAGTACAAAAATTACAATGCCGACCCACTACACTTCGGTGCTTCGGTGCTTCGGCCTCGGCCGTCAGCTCGTCCCGCTCGGTCGTCAGTTTGGCCACCTCAGCCGCCAGTCCCTCTCCCTCCGTCCGAAGCTCCGCCTCTACAGTCTGCAAGTGACGGATCTCGGAAAGCAGATCGTCCCTCTCCGTTGTTATTTTTAACAAATTGTGCCGAACACACTGGATCCGAAGAGTGTTGCTAAAGGTGGTCGCCGAACCTTCGTCCTTTCCTACGGGGGTCATCTCGGCAATCCTGCTCTCCAGACGCCGGACCTCGATGTCCCGCTGGCCTAGGATGAGCTGAAGATGGTTCCGCTCGCTTTCGGCTCGGCGCAATCCCAGCTCGACTTCATAGAGCCGCTCTCGGCACCTCCCCAAGCACGGCCTCGTCACCCCTGAGACAGCCTCGGCTCGAGCGTTGTCATCTAAGCGAGCGGGCTCGACACCTTCAGCCACCACCACAAGCTGAAAAGAAGAAGAGTCAAACAACAAAATTTCAAACACTGCCAAAGCCCAACACTTCAAGAATTTTCAATCAAACTTTAAGACTTTGAGTAAGTTGTCAGAGATCGGAAGTTACACAGAAGCAAAGCAAAGGTTTTTATTCAAATAAGGTAGCCCTACATACAACTAGACCGACGCTACGGCAGAGTTTTACAACAACTTAGGGAACACAACACAACTCGTTTAGTGCCTCTTCGGAAGGGGAGCGCTCCGGTTCAAGGAAACGCGGGGGCGGTGACGCCTAACCTCCGAGCTCGATTCCAAACTAGCAAAGTGAGATCCCCCTTCACCGCTAACTCTAGCTGTAGCACCAACAGAGGCACCCCTAGACGAGACGGCTACACCACTCTGAGCGTCAGCAGGACTCCGCCTCACCGGAGGCAGACGAGTCGCAAGTTCGTAGAAAGTAATTCCTTTCTCGCTCTCTTCGCGAGTACACGACGTACTACGAATGTTGGCCCTCTTAGGCAGAGGCTTGAGCGACGCGATCTCTTCCTCCAGCTCGATGATTCTATCTCTCAGAACATCATCCTGTGCCGACATCTTCAAACGAGGAGGTCTTGACGAGCCCGCGACATTGGCGCTATCGATCGCAAGACGTCGATAATGGGTGACCTCGATCCCCTTGTCTATCGTAATCCTCCTAAGCTTGTCAATCTTGGCAAACAACTCTTGGCACTCGGATGACAACTTCTCCAACTCGGAGGCTAACTCCTCTTCTTTTGCCGAACATTCTTTCTCTGTTACCTCCAATTGACGAATCTCGGCCAAGAGCTCGCTATTCTTTTGCTCGGCAACCAAAAGCTCCCTGCAAAGCCCCACTGTCTCACCTTCGAGACGAGAAGCTTGGGGTTGCTTCCGTAGTTGCTTCAACTCACGACAATACCCCCTCGCAGCCGCCTTTATCTCTTCCAGCTTCAAGAGCATATAAAACTGCCTCTCTCGGCTATGAGAAAGCGCTCGCTTCGTCTCTTTTAGCTCCTTACGAAGATACGAAACCTCCGTGATCAGACCAAACTTCACCTGAAAAGCAAAGATAAATCTGAGGCCCAACACTTGGAGAAATTTTGCAACTAGTCAAACATAAAATCCGAGCTCCAACACTTGGAGAATTTTTGGCCAAACAAAAGTGTTTTCATTCAAAACTCAAAAGCATTACAGGAGCGGTGACCAGTCCGCGGTCAGGCATTACAAAAAAAAATATAAAAAGCAGAAAGAAGACCAAAGACGCAACCAAGTCAGGGGTCGACCCTTTTGTCGCTCGGATCTGCCGACCCCCCGACGATTCCCAAGTCCTCGTCCTCGGAGCTGTCATCCTCTTCATCTTCGGCCTCGGTCTCGCCCGTGCCTTCGACACCCTCGATCTGTCCCTCGGGGACGAGCATTACCGAAGGGAGCTCTTCCTCGCCGTCCACAGGATCGTAGAAGTGGTAGGAGGAGGTGTCGAACCCCGGGTTCCGAGCTGCGATATGAAGCAGGGCTCGGCCGTACGCATCCTCCATGTTCTTGAACATGTACTCCTCGGCCTCTTGCTGGACAGCCCTCTTCGCCTTCACCACCTTCGACTGGTGCTTCGCCCTGATTCTCTCGGTCTCCTTCCGAGCTTTCTCCGCCTCCGACCGAGCTTTGGCCAGCTCCTCCTTAAGCTCGGCATTCTCCTTCTCCGAGGCCTCAAGCTTGGCTGCCTCGTCCGTCGACTGCTGAATAGCTTCAGTCAGCTTCGTCTCCAATCCTGCCACCTCAGCACCGCGTTTTGCCGAGAGGAGTTGCTCAGCATTGAGCAGCTTCACAGCTTTTGCATGCTCCGACCTCTCCCGGTCGTACTGTGCCGTCAGCTCCTGTTCTTTGCTCTTGAACTCTTCGAGCAAGAAGTTGAAGTGGCAGAGAGTCTGAAAAGAGAACAAACAGTTAAAGTCCGGACCTAAAAACTTAGAAAATTTCGAAAAAATGCTTCAAGAAGAAAGTGTTCGGTCCACTTACCGACATCGTGTTCCGAGCGATCTGCATTGTGGCGTCCCCGACCTTTCTGGACTTAAGCGCCGCTCGGTCCTTGGGGGTCGGCAGATGCTTCACCGCCTGCATACAGATGTTGCAGTCTCCCAAGAAGCCGTCGACCTTTATTACTTGCCAGTCGGGGACGAAGATCTGCTTATGCTCCTCGGTCAGAATCTTCTCCGCTTCGGTAGTGAGGGGCGGAACTTGAAGGGATAACACCTTGCTCACGTTGAACGCGCCACTCGACGAGCCGAGAGCATCGGTCTTCGCCGGTGGAGTCGGCGCATCCGAGGAAGGGAGATCGGAGGCCGAGACCTGGTCGTGTTCGGGATCGGCTTCCAGGACCTCGACCACCGGCAGGTTGGCTGTCTTTGGAACCGAAGGTATCTTCGGCGCTCGGCCGCCCTGAGGCCCTGTCGAGGATCTCTTCTTCTTTCTCGTCTCCTGCTCCCTAGCCACCTTGGCCTTCGCCATCAATGCCCTATAGTCCATCTTGGAAGACTCTGCACAAACTGAATGAAAAAACTTAGAAAAATTTTCAAGAACTTCAACGAAAAAGTAAAAATATCAGAGGCATACTGGGGTCGATCGGACTGAGACCCCCTCGGAACAAAGCCTCCTCGGTAATGTCCTTCCAACTTAGCGTCGGCAGGCCGAGGAGTTTCTTGAGGACTTCCGTCTCCTCGTCACTCAGCACTGGCTCCTTCTTCGCTCGCTTGGGCAGGCCTGCCCTCGACCAAGCTATCGGAATTGCCCAGGGTTCGGGAGCTCGGACAATGAAATACTTCTCCTTCCAATGCTTGATCGAGTCCGGGTTCTTGATCAACTTCACGCCTGTCCGCGGCGAAAGGTAGAACCTCTGCTCATTCCTGTTCGGCTAACAAGGGCGGTAGAGGCTCCGAAGGAGGAACAGGCTTGGCTCGGCGCCGATCTCTTGACACTGAAGAACAAACACCAAAACGTGCCTCCAAGTGTTCGGCATCAGCTGGGCGGGGCACAGGCCGTACCAATTGAGGACCTCGGCAATGAACGGATGCAGCGGAAAGCGAAGCTCGACGGCCAAGGAGTCGACCGAAAAAACGCACGCGTCGGCCGAAGACGACGTGCAGGCTCGGAAACCAGGCCCCGGGAGAAGCAACCCATACTCGGCAGGGATCTGGAATCCAGTCCGGATCCGTTGCAGATCAGCCTCAGTAAGGACCGAAGAGATATGGTCCACCTCGGACATCTCTCTCGGCTCGTTCTCCTCTACGGACTTGGCGGTGCCCTGCATCGCCTTCTCCAGCATCTCTTCGGAGTAGCTCCGTACTCCCCCAACGCTCGACAGAACGATCGGCTGCTGACCGAGCTCCCCTGCCTTCTTCGGCTGCTCTATGACCATCACGACTCCCTTACCCTTCTGGGAGCTCGCTGCAACATCCTAGGGTAGCTCGGCGACCTCCCCACTCTTGCTCGGCCGGACCACGGTCTGCTCGGTCGGCTCCACCACCTCCTTCTCTTTACCGGCTCGGCTCACGACTCGATCCGAGGCGAGGGTCTCATCCGAAGAAGTAATCTTAACCATTTTTTCTAAAGAGAGAGGGGAGAGACTGACCTTGAAGTGACAGTTACAGCCGGAAAAGTTCGCCGGAGCAAAGAAATGCCTTGTCGCGACAGCTAGCAGTACCACCCAGGAGCTAAAAACTTCGATGGTGAAAAGTAAAAACTTGAGAGAGAAAGTAAAAGTGAATAATGAGATTTGGGGTGGGGGAGTGAAGATTTATAGTAAAAGAAAAAGTCTCTTGGGCTTCCTAACGAAAGGGCACGACTCTTGAGCGGCTTTTGAAGCATTACGAAAGCCCAAACGACTTTCTACCCGAGCAGCAACGGTTGGCAAAAATGCAAAACGTTTCGGTACAAGTCAAATAGCTCGGCACACACGCGATCAAAATCCGAGCGACGTGCGATCCGACCCCAACATCAAAGAGCCCGGTCGACTACCGAACAAGCGTCTCGAGATTCGTGCCACCATCCACCGGCTCAGATCGTGCCACATTGCCCGGATGAAGCACTTCGGACCCGGACACCCCGCATCTGTCCCAGGAAGCAAGAGAAGATTTGGATTAAAAGTTTAAGGCACCCGCCCTCGGCGAGTGCCCCGGGCCCCAGGACTCGGTCGGTTCCCCTCTCACTCGTGAGCAACTCGAGCTTACGGCCTCGGAAGCCGAAACCACGAATCGTTCAAGGGTGGGAGAAAAACCACCATCGCGTGAGGCCCAGTCAGAAGGCAGATCGGCCCACCTCCCATCTCTAGCACCTTCGGGCTGATAACCATCAGAAGCCGTCAGCCCGGAAGGAAGACAGAGATCGGAGAAGCCCATCCGTTCGAGGCACCTTGTCCCCCGGGTCCGGACTCCGGTCGTCACCCCTTCTGCCCTGATCTCCCCTGGCCCTGACATCCGCATCGGGGCCGTCAAAGTCAGGAGAAGATCACGGCAGAAGAGTGACCACCCATCCGACGCTCTCAGGGTTAGAATTTTTCAAAAACAGGCATCCGCCCAAGGCAGACACCCCCGATGGTCGATGAACCACCAATGCTGTGATCAAAGTATAGGGAGAGCAGGGTATTTATAACCTCCCCTCAAGGACCAGCCATTATGGCCCTTGGGAGGCCAAGCGACGGAAGCCCAACAGTCACACCTAGGGAGCTGAAGCGCCAAGCATTAATTAGAGGACGCCATTTTAATGACCCCGGGAAGTTGGACCGCCGCACAAATCCTGGGGCGCCATTAATGCTCCCTGAGGGCAGCCAGTAGCTCAGCTCGGCCTTCTCATGAAGGCCCAACGGCTCGCCATCGCCCTTGCCGACCCATAAACCCTCAGACTCCCAGTTGGCTAACCGAGCAAGTGCCCATCCGAGCCCCAAAACGGAGAAAATTCACTTTCTCCTCAACATTCGTGTAAGATCTCGATCAGACGGCCCAGATCTTGCCGGCGTCGCTAAACGACAAGATAGTGTTTTCTTGGGAATTGAGCCGTCTCGAGATTCGTGCCACCATCCAACGGCCCAGATCTTGCCAGCGTCGCTAAACGACAAGATATCATTTTCTTGGGAACTGAGCCGTCTTGAGATTCGTGCCACCATCCAACGGCTCAGATCGCGCCACCATGCTCGGACTTCCGAACCATTAGACCTCCGGTCGGCTAACCGAGCAAGTGCCTATCCGAGCCCCAAAACGGAGAAAATTCACTTTCTCCTCAACATTCGTGTAAGATCTCGATCAGACGGCCCAGATCTTGCCAGCGTTGCTAAACGACAAGATAGTATTTTCTTGGGAACTGAACCGTCTCGAGATTCGTGCCACCATCCAACGGCCCAGATCTTGCCAGCATCGCAAAACGACAAGATAGCGTTTTCTTGGGAACTGAGCCGTCTCGAGATTCGTGCCACCATCCAACGGCTCAGATCGCGCCACCACGCTCGGACTGCCGAACCATTGGACCTCCGATCGGCTAACCGAGCAAGTGCCCATCCGAGCTCCAAAACGGAGAAAAGTCACTTTTTCCTCAACATTCATGTAAGATCTCGATCAGATGGCCCAGATCTTGCCAGTGTCGCTAAACGACAAGATAGCATTTTCTTGGGAACTGGGCCCGTCTCGAGATTCGCGCCACCATCCAACGGCTCAGATCGTGCCACGTCGCTCGGACAGCCGAACCCTTATACCCTCGGTCGGCTAACCGAGCAAGTGCCCATCCGAGCTCCAAAACAGAGAAAAAAGGCGTCGAGCGACCACGACTGTTGGATCTTCCAGAAATTCGCGGTTCTGGTGATGAACGGTCCAGATCGTGCCACATGCGCTAAACGACAAGATAGCATTTTCTTAGGAACTGAGCCTGTCTCGAGATTCGTGCCACCATCCAATGGCTCAGATCGCGCCACGTCGCTCGGACAGCCGAACCCTTAGACCCCCGGTCGGCCAACCGAGCAAGTGCCCATCCGAGCTCCAAAAGCAAGAAAATGGCTGCCGAGCAACTACAACCGCTAGATCTCCCAGAAATTCGCGCTCGCGCGAGATCAACGGTCCAGATCTAGCCACGCCATAAATAGGTATTAAAAATCAGTTTTTATTTATTTTAATCGTTTTATTTATTTAAAAATTGCGAAAAAATTACTAAAAATTCGGGAAAATTAACTAGAAATTCTAGAAAATAATTATAAATTCGGGAGAATATTTTTGAGCCTCTAAACGAACAATTATTGCCTAGAATATATTGTTAAGGCCCCCGAACGACTGGTTAACACATTGCAAAATTAAATAAATAATCCGAAAAAAATAGACAAAAACCGTCGGATATTCAACAAGGCTTAAGAACAGCTTACAGCTTCAAAAATCATCTCACTACCCCCCTTCGAGATTCAAAACCCTCCATTCGGACTCCGATACAACTCCACTAGCCACTGAAACAGTTAAACTACTCCTCAAAGGCTGATCACACTCAGTCTTTAAGAGTGGGGGGCTCGTGATATGGCTAAAAATGGGGTTAAATCGGAACCGTCCAGATTGGGCACGAATCTTGAAGCTCAGGGGTAAAACGGTAATTTTGCATATGGGCCCAAAGCGGGCACTGGATCTCCCCTTCACAGATCCAATAACCCGCGAACGGATCCACTCTAGCTGGGTACGGGTCCCGACCCAAGACAAACCCAGACCAGCAAGAGGAAATCAGGGTCTCTGATTTGACTAAATCAACGGGCTTGATTCGCGGTTATCCTCTAACCGGGAATCAGGGATCAGTTTCCTAAACTAATTATGAGGATTTTACTCCTAACGATATCACAGGAAATCAGATCCCTAATCAAATTCCCATGGCGACTATAAATACCTCCGACCTACCACTGTTACAAGGTAATCACTTTTTTTCCAATTAAAGCTCTTTCTTAATCATATCACTAGTTACTGACAAGAGCGTCAGAGGGTGCGTCACCGGGATCAACCCCGGTGTATCGCACTTCCTTGCAGGTGAACGGTGGGAGTCAGCAGCCCAATTTCGACGAACAGGCTTGGATTCGCTATTTAGATTTTTCCACAAACCCACAAATTCTATCTGTTGGCCCCCACACCAAATTTAGCGGCAACAACAACAGAGAGAGAGGGGGAGAGAGCGATGGCGGGAGAATGGAAACGGCAAGCGACTGGCGATGAGAAGGTGGGAATGGCTGGCAGAGTAGCTTCGAACGGCAGCGATGAAGAGGGCGAGAGTGTCGACGGGATGAGAGTATGGAGGCAGGGAGGCTGCCGAGGGGAGAGGATGGTGGTCTGGCGACGGTGCGACGAGGAGAAGGAAGACGATGGCAGATGCGGAGCTTCGAGCGGAGGTCGACAATGGCCTCAGGCGGAGAAGGCGACATTGAAGGAGGTAATGGTGGCAGGCGGAGGCGATGGGGCTTCTGTGATCGAGCGGCGCGTCGACAGAGAGAGAAGGCGGAGGATGGAGATGGGTTCTCTGATGCGTTGTGGAGTGGCGAGGAAGATGGGGTCGAGCGGGAGGCTCGAGCGAAGTCTGTGGAGTTGTTGGGTTCTTCGGAGGTTGAGGGAGAGGGATGGAGCGAGGGTAGGCGGAGGGGGCAGAGGTGGAGATGAGGCGTGCGGCTTCAATGAGAGTGTTCGGAGGTAGGAGATGACGAGGCGGTTGCGGAGCAGGGGCGAGGTCGGGGTGGCAGGCAACGGAGGGCGGTAACTACGGGGCGCAGTTGTGGAATGAGAGGAAGGAGACGAGGGGAATGGGGCCTGAGTGGAGGTTGAAGACGACGGGGTGCTTCGGAGGTTGTTTGGAGTCGGGAGGAAGATGAAGGAGGTGGGGTTGTTTGGGTTCTCTGTGGGTTCGTTTGGGAGACAGGGGAAGGAAGAGGTAAAAAGAACGGGGAGAGATAGAGAATGGGATTAATTTAATCTCTGTTTTAAACAGAGGGGAGAGAGTGAGGAGAACGTGGTGAGAGATTGGACTTTTAATAAATAGTTAAACAATCAATAATATAACAAATAAGAAAGAATAGTTATAAGATACTAATAATTTAAAATACGGAAAAATACTTGAAAAAAACGTATTAATGGAAACAGGGGTTACAATATATAAATGAGTGGTTTGGGGGGATTTGAATTTGAGTTTTGAGGTTTGAAATTTTGGGAGGAAAAATGTGTTTGGGGGGGGGGGGGGGGGGTTGAAGGTGAACCACTTGATAGCTTTCTTTGTGTTTTATTATATAGATATAGGAAATTCTTAAATATAGGAATCGAAAGATCATGTTGCATCTGATCGTAATAAATTGTCTCGGACGCAAGATGATTTTGCGTTTGTAGAATTTTTTTAAAAAAAACTGGTTGGCCGCAAGATGGTTTTGCGTCCGATTAAAATTTTTAAAAATAATGCGTCGGATGCAAAATCACTTATCGGCTGGCTAAAAAAAACACTGAATCAATTGGACGATCGAAATTAAAAAAATAAAAAATAAAAAATTCACGAATGTTGCGTCCCAAACTTTTTGACATTTTAATTTATACGGAGTAGAGCCTATAAGATTATTTATTCATATAAAGTTAATTTGAGATTGGTTTGATTATTTGATGAAGAGATGAGATGGAATGGACCTATACGAATTGTTATGTGTTCGCATGCGTACATATTTAATAAATAACTTTTTTGGACTAATATTTTTTTTAATCAATGACTGAGATTCAAAATTAAAACGATCTTCCACCGCTGGATCAAATTTTGGATTTCAACGTTTACAAAACCATCTCGAAATTCCTATTTCTCCTATTTCTAAATGTCAAATATAGAAAATTTTGAGCCTAAACGACTGTGCAGATGCTCTTAGATTGTAGGTGATTTTTTCACAATTTTAAGTGTGGTGGTTGCAGTATGCCCAAAAATACCCTTCCTTAAAGTATTCGATATTTTAACTCTGTCAACAAATTCCAGATCCAATCCTCCACCGTCCGAATCTGATCCCCATTTTCAAAAATCCCGCCCGGTCCCCAGATTTCAAATTTCAAATCCATCTTCCCATTTCTCGATTAAAACCACCACACCACCCCAAATTCTAACCTCTGATCGACACCCTCTCAGTGTCTCTCTTATCTCTGCTTTCTTCTCATCGGAATCCATGGCGGCCACCACCAAACTCCCTCTCCAGCCATCCACCGCCCACAACTCCGCCACCTTCGCCGCCAAGAAAACCATCGAAGAAGTCTACCAAAAGAAGACCCAGCTCGAGCACATCCTCCTCCGCCCCGACACCTACATCGGCTCCATCGAGAAGCACACCTCCAAGCTCTGGGTCTTCGAGGACGACAAGATGATCTTCAGAGACATCTCCTACGTCCCCGGCCTGTACAAGATCTTCGACGAGATCCTCGTCAACGCCGCCGACAACAAGCAGCGGGACCCGTCCATGGATTCGGTCAAAGTCGACATCGACGTCGAGAAGAATCTGATAAGTGTTTACAACAATGGGGACGGGGTGCCTGTGGAGATCCATCAAGAAGAAGGGGTTTACGTGCCGGAGATGATTTTCGGGCATTTGCTGACGAGCAG
This sequence comes from Hemerocallis citrina, assembly GCA_017893485.1. NCBI lineage: Eukaryota > Viridiplantae > Streptophyta > Magnoliopsida > Asparagales > Asphodelaceae > Hemerocallis > Hemerocallis citrina. The sequence goes on from CM030362.1 coordinate 974,121, forward strand.
TAATTACGACGACAATGTGAAGAAGACGACGGGTGGGAGGAATGGGTACGGGGCAAAGCTGACCAATATCTTTTCGATGGAGTTTGTGATCGAGACGGCGGATGGGAAGAGGAACAAGAAGTATAAGCAGGTATTTGTTCTTATTTTGGGGGTTCTTGATTGATTTGAATCATTAATTTACGGAACTAGGGTTTTCCATATCTTGATCTGGGTTATGATTAGAGATTTTAGGGTTTCCATATCTTGATTGGTAAGCGTATGGAGATTTGGCATTTGAGATGAATGTGGTGGATTTGGGATCTTAATTGGAAATTATTATTATTATTATTATTGGTATGATTTGTTAATCAGTGATATGAACACCAACTGTTTGTCAAAATTCCAATGAGGAAAAAAAATGTAAACTTGTTTTTTTTTCTTTTTCTTTTCTTTTCATTTCATTGGTAGTGACATAATCTTTACACTGGTGCAGTGATGCTTCTCATAAAGTTAGATTCATTAACAAACCAATGTGTCTAGTTCTTTAATGTTGGTTTGGTTGTTTCGATAAACTTAGAGCTATCATGTACTTATGCCATTCGGTCATATCATATCGTAGGTTGTTTTGTTTTGTCAAGTACTGTATGTGAGTGTGTCTGTTTTGTCAAATGTGCGCGAGCTTATCCGCACATTGAACTCAAATGCAGATTATAAATGAGATTCTGGTTCTACAATTCATTATTATTTTTTTATTTATATCTGTGTTGTATCATTGCTTAATTGGTTTGACAAATATGTTGGGGGATTTAATCGGTATTTCTTTCAAAAAAACTATTCCGAATGTAGGTATTTTCAGACAACATGGGGAAGAAATCAGCTCCCTCCATCACCAAATGCAGAGGTGGAGAGAACTGGACCAAGGTCTCATTCAAACCTGATTTGGCCAAGTTCAACATGACCCATTTAGAAGACGATGTTGTAGCTCTCATGAAGAAGAGAGTCATCGATATAGCTGGAACCTTAGGCAAAACGGTCAAGGTTGAGTTGAATGGGAAGCGTGTACCCGTCAAGTCGTTCGCTGAATATGTTAGCTTATACCTTGACTCTGTTAACAAAGACAGAGAAGAGCCCCTTCCAAGGTTTGTATTTTAAAACATACACTATTTTCTTCTTATATTTTACAAAACAGGTTTTCTCATCTGTTGGTTGTTAAACTGCCAGGATCTCGGAGAAAGTTAATGACAGATGGGAAGTTTGTGTCAGTCTGAGTGATGGGCAATTCCAGCAGGTATGTACAAAATTCTGTCCATGTTATAATTTAGCAAGTTCAAATGAACTGTTTGATTAAATTTTCTTTTGATATCATTCAGGTCAGCTTTGTTAATGGGATTAGCACTATAAAAGGAGGAACCCATGTGGAATATGTTACTACCCAAATAACTAACCATGTGGCTCAAGCTGTGAACAAGAAGAACAAAAATGCACACATTAAAAACCACAATGTGAAGAACCATTTGTGGGTGTTTGTAAATGCACTTATCGATAACCCTGCATTTGATTCACAAACAAAAGAGACCTTGACTACTCGTCATGGAAGCTTTGGTTCCAAATGCGATCTCTCAGCAGATTTTCTGAAGAAAGGTCTGTTCTGACTTTTTCTTGTCTTATATTATAAAATGATAAGTTTCTTGTTCTAAATTTTGGAATGTGTTTGTTGCAGTTGAAAAATCAGCGGTGGTGAACAGCCTTCTTGCATGGGCTGAGTTCAAGCTGAGCAAGGAACTGAAAAAGACTGATGGGGCCAAGAGGCAAAATATCAACATTCCTAAGCTTGATGATGCTAATAATGCAGGTGGGAAGAATTCCGAGAAATGCACATTAATTTTGACGGAAGGAGATTCAGCTAAGGCTCTTGCAGTGAGTGTCTTACTTGTACTAATATAAATATTAGTTCATGCATGATTCTGTTGTTTATTAGAAAGCATTCCCTTTTCATTTATACAGGTTGCTGGTGTCTCGGAAGTAGGAAGGGACCATTATGGTGTTTTCCCGTTGAAAGGAAAACTGCTGAATGTGAGAGAAGCAAGCCACAAGCAGATAACAGAAAACGCTGAGATCCAGAACATAAAGCAGATTCTTGGTTTGCAACATGGCAAGCAGTATGATAGCGTTAAGGGACTAAGATATGGTCATCTCATGATTATGACTGATCAGGATCATGATGGTTCGCATATCAAGGGACTCCTCATCAATTTCATACATTCTTTTTGGCCATCACTGCTTAAAATCAAGGGATTCATGGTGGAATTCATCACCCCAATTGTGAAGGTATGCCTCTAATAGATTTCTAGCTAGGTCCTGGATAGAGTTACAATGGATGAGTCCATTAAACTTCAAGTTTTACAGGCAACCCATAGAAGTGGGAAGGTATTGGCCTTTTATACAATGCCCGAGTATGAAGCTTGGAAGGAAAGTTTGGGCGAAAATGCTGGTGGGTGGTCTATCAAGTACTACAAGGTTTGCTGTTCAAAACTTTTATAGTGTTTGTATGCAATTCTGTTACTTAAAGTTTACAAATTTTCATGGTAATCTGTACGGAAATCAAGGGGCTGGGAACAAGCACATCCAAAGAAGGAAAAGAATACTTCCGAGCTCTCGACAAGCACAAGAAAAGCTTCATTTGGGAAGATGATCAAGATGGAGATTCTATTGAACTAGCATTCAGCAAAAAGAAAATTGAGGCTAGGAAAAATTGGCTTCGACAATTTGAAGTAAGCAACAAACCTGCAATTTTGGGCTACTTTGGATATTAAAAAGTTCATAAGTTTCTGCTTCTAAACATCTATTTGTAATGGTTGCAGCCTGGTACTTATCTTGATCAAACAGAAAAGGAAATCAAATACAGTGATTTTGTCAACAAGGAGCTGATACTCTTCTCCATAGCGGATTTGCAAAGGTCAATACCATCTATGGTTGATGGACTTAAACCAGGCCAAAGAAAGATACTCTTTTGCGCTTTTAAACGTAACTTAATAAAGGAAGCTAAGGTGTGTTGGATTCAGTAGAGAGCTTTCTAGTTCTATAGATTGTCAAAATTATCTGTTTTCTTTGCTTAATCACTTTATCTTCATATTACAGGTTGCTCAATTCTCTGGTTATGTTTCTGAGCATTCAGCTTACCACCATGGTGAGACAAGTCTTGCGAGCACTATAATTGGAATGGCCCAGGATTATGTTGGCAGTAACAACATAAACCTATTGCAACCAAATGGTCAATTTGGTACTAGAAACAAAGTAAGATAATCTTAATCTTATAATTGTATTGTCAACATTCTCTGTATTCTTAGCTTAATCTCGTTATCTGAATATTACAATTTGTTTGCATGATAAATAGTTTTAAGTGTGTAACTAAACATATGATACATTAAAATGTTGAAAGAAACAAAAATAATAAAGAGAGAACATTCTATATTTTTTATGATGCACATATCTAGCAGACTAGTAATATCTACAATGGAGGAATATGCGAGAAAAATTAAGTACATGAGATCTCTTGGAGATAAATACTGTAGGAGATTTTAACTAATTATCGATTTACTTTAGAATATTTCGTATGTTTATAAAGTTCTTAAATAAACTTTTATTATTTGTACATGTTAAACTGTTTTTTATTGAGAGCAAGTGGCATCTTTGTTTTTTGGCTTTTTATTTCAGGGTGGTAAAGATTGTTCGAATGGAAGGTACATCTACACCTGCTTGTCCCCTATAACTCGGTGTTTGTTTCCCAAGGATGATGATATCATTCTTGACTACTTGAACGAAGATGGTCAATCAATTGAGCCTACTTGGTAATTATAAAATATTGTTTCTACTAATCTTTTTGAATCATGTGCAAGTTTATTGATTCTCTTTATTTGCAGGTATATGCCCATCATACCTATGGTTTTAGTCAACGGGAGTGAAGGCATTGGTACTGGTTGGAGCACCTTCGTTCCTAATTACAACCCTAGAGATATTGTTGCAAATTTGAAAAGGATGCTAAATGATGAGCCAATGGAGCCAATAGAACCGTGGTACCGAGGCTTCAAGGTTTGATTCTGTTGAACGTGTGGTTTTTTCTTTCTTTTCAGTTAGTTTATTTCTTGCACAAAAGTTATAAGTTATTGCTTTTGAAAACCAGGGTGTGATTGAGAAATCAGTAGAAAAGGAAACGGGGATTACCTACACAGTCAGTGGTATCATAGAAGAGGTGGACAGCACGACATTGAGAATCACGGAGCTGCCAATTCGCAGATGGTCTGAGGAGTACAAGGATTTCCTCAAGTCAATGGAGAAGGTTGATGATAAAAACAAGGAACCATTTCTCCAGGTCAGGCTGAAAGAGAAGAATAATGACTTATTACCTGCAAATTTTGCATAAAAAACCTAAGCCCTTCCTTCTTTCTGATAACTTGCAGGAGGTAAATACCCGAAATGATGATACAACTGTGGATTTTGAGATTATTCTGTCAGAGGAAAATATGAATATTGCCAAACAGGAAGGGTTATTGAAGAAATTCAAGCTCACTACTACAATCAGCACTAGTAACATGCACCTGTTTGATTCAAAGGGTGTCATTAAGAAATATGATACTCCTGAACAGAGTGAGTTTCTGTTCGATACAATTCTATCCATTTGCCTCCCTTTTTTTTTCCCTTTCTGAAACTTAACATTTGCATTTATCTTTTTTTGCAGTCATCGAAGATTTCTTTGATTTGAGAATAAAATTCTATGAAAAGAGAAAGGTCAGTCTTATTTATTTATTTTTCCCCCCTTTCCTTTTCTTAGATCTTGTGTGCTACATTTTCATGGCAATTCAACATGATAAATAAATAATTATGCAGAGAGCTTTGTTGGATAGCCTTGAGATGGACCTACTGAAGCTGGATAACAAAGTCAGGTTCATCCTTGCTGTGGTCAGAGGCGAGATAATTGTAAACAATAGAAAGAGAGCAGACCTGTTCCTTGAATTGAAGGAGAAGGGATTTGCACCAATCCCAAAGAAAACCAAAGGCGTTGATGCTGCTATTGCTGGAGCCACCGAGGATACAGACTCCAATGAAGAGAGCCCAGAAGTTATTAGAGGAGGAGTGAAGGCGAGTGATTATGAATACTTGCTCTCCATGACAATAGGATCCTTGACTCTGGAAAAAGTTCAGCAGATTTGTGCTGAGAAGGACAAACTTGAACAAGAGTTGGAGGAATTGAGAAGTACCACTTCGAAGACTTTGTGGATGAAAGATCTTGATGTTCTTGAACTACAGCTAGACGTAAAGCAACTTGATTTACTTAAAATTTGCCATTGGATAGCAAGTTTTGCTCCCTCCATCATAAAGTTTTATGTATGCAGGAACTGGACCAAAAAGATGCTGAGGCTGAAAAGGCAAGGGAAACGAGAAGGAAGATGAATCCTGGGGCTACTGGCATTTCCAGAAAAGCGCCAAACAAGCCTAGGAAGAACAATGCCAGTAAGAGTTCGGCAGCTATTTCAACTGATGCAGGTAACTTATCTTTTCTGTTCTTTTTTAGGAAAATATTGATTGATTGATTGATTGTTTTTTATTTTTATTTTGAATATTCATTCATTACTTACGGTTTTCTTTTGTTTCATACAGGCAACGTTCTTGAAGTTGCAAAACCCAAACCTAGAGGTGGTGCTCAGAAGAAAGCTGCAACTAAGAAGGTTAGCCAGGATTTAATTATTCCACAGTTCGCTGCTTAAGTAACACAATTCACGAATCTTTCCTCTAATAGTTTAATTTTGTTTTAGACTGTGGTGGTGGAAAGTGATGAAGATGAAGATGAAGATGAAGATGAAGATGAAATTCTAGCGCTAAAAGATCGGCTTGCTGCATATAAGCTAGACTCTTCGCCAGAACTAACCTGTAATTTGCTATTACCATTCGTATTATTTTTAACAGTTTCCCATATCTGTGTTATAGTTGAGGTGCTAAGCGTCTTTATATTTCCATCTTCCTTCTTTTTAGCCATGGAAACAGAGGTAATAGCGGAAAAGGTTGCAACGAAGAAAGGACCAAGTAGCAAATTAGATCATGATGAGGATTTTCAGATGATGCAAGAAGAAGAAGCCCCTAAAGGAAAGAAAGCTGGTGGGAGGAAACAGGCAAATACTAAGGCCAAAGTCGCTGCCACTACAAACAATAGAAAGAGAGGTGGAGCTCAGGGAAAGCCTGTTTTGAATAACAAACTGATAACCGAAATCCTGAAGCCCGCAGACAATGTTGCTTCTCCTAAAAAGAAGGTGCGAAAGATGAGGGCTTCTCCCTTCAATAAGAAGAGCAGTTCTGTCCTAGGGAGTGATGTTAATGGTGATTCATCATCATCATCTGTTAATTTAGAAGCAGAGATGAATGAGGAGGCCTCACTTGCGAGAAATCGGCCGAAGAGGGAGACCAGGGGGAAGAAGTTTGTTTATGTTGAGAGTGGCTCAGAGGAAGAGGAGGAAGAACCGGCAACGGAAGATTCAGATTTTGATGAGGAAGAAGATGATGACTAGAGTTGTTGGTATAATTTCTGTTCTTAAGGGAAAGTCGTAAATTTCTTGTATCATGAGACATGACAATATATTTTCGTTTACTGGTTGAATTTGCAATGCATCTTGCATTCTTAGTTGGACCCTTGGAATTATTTTTAGAGTTTTCTGATTTCTGTAGAGGGAAAAACTGCGGTTGCAAATTATGATTTTTAAGAATGAGAACTGCAACCGTATTATTGTGTTTTTAGTGATCTTCATCAATTCGTTGTTTGAACTTTGATATGATCTGAGTAACTTACTTCTGGAATTATTACGAAGATATTGTTTTTTGATAATAAAGATGACCCTGTCATTGCTTCATTAATACAAGTAATTCTAATTACAAAGACCATCAAGTGGCACAACCAAAATCCAAAACAACGAAAAGTAAGATACAAGGATTGAATAACATCTACTACTACAAGCGTGAAAGTAAGATACAAACAATATGAGTAGGTAGCCCCGGCCTACTAGATAGTTGGCCAATCCACTTTTGCTGTGATACTCCTCCTTACAGTAGGCTACTCTTCTCCCTCCATGTGAAGTCTCTTCCTGGCTCTTGTGTGTCCTGCCCAAACATTAATAAAAGAGGAAATGTTATGCAAAGTCACAGAATATCTATTATCGACACTACGAAAGCACAAATCATTACAGTCAAGCCATAGGCACCATAGAGTTGCTGCCACTGTGATATCCCATACTATATCCTCCTTTCTAATACCAATAGACCATACTATATCCTCCTTTCTAATACCAATAGACCTCCAATGAGAGAAAACATTGCAAAGATATTGTTGTTGAGTGAGCAGTTAATATATATATATATATATATATATATATATATATATATATATATATATATATATATATATATATATATATATATATATATATATTAATTTTGTGGTTGGTAATGTAGAATTAATTTCTCTTAATAATTTGGTTGATAACAAAATTAGGGCAAGTGTCTGTACAACAACATTATCCATGGTAAGATCTAATTCTGGAAAAAGCCAGCCATTGTGCTGCATATGCACGAATGAAATGACAAACATTTGGTGCTTTTCAACCAGCAAAGTAGTGTGACATCAACTGAAGAAAGAGCGATTGGAAAAAAAAAAAAGCGAGGCAATGGGTTCATTATGATACAGCCACTGATATCAATGGAGGAAACAGAGAGACTGGTTGTATACTAATTCAATTGTACAAAGTTACAAACTCAACACTGACTTAGTAACTTCATCCATTGCAATTACTCAGCCATTCAGAATAATCCATTCTAATAGAGAGTTGAGACGGACAAAGAACTGAGAATTTTAAGAGGATGAAGATTATATCGTTGCAGGAAAGCACACAACCGATGCATTGCAAATATCTCTTCTTGCTTCATCCAATCTTCTATTTGAGAACCAACCCGCTCTCGCTACCAGATGCCATTTTCAATGACAACATCAATAACAACTTTGAGAATTCCCTGAAAGGAAAATCCTGAAACTTTGAATTTGTTTTTTTTTTTAATGCACAAATAAAAATTAAATCAAGGATAAGCATTTTATGTTACCAGATAGTGGTCGTGCAAACCAAGAGACAACACCAATGGCTTAGACGAAGCAGAGGAACTGCATTTATGATAAGTAAGAAGCAAAAAAAAAAATTTTAGAAAAAAAACTCGTGGTATAACGAGGAAAGCTATAAGAACACATAGGAGTGTCAGTTAAAGTCAATATGGATTGTATAATAATTACACCATCCAGTTTTGATATAATACACAGACACAGAGGAAAACATACCTGATATGTTCGATCAGTTGACGTGCACATGCACGCAGAAGAAATGGCTGTAGATATAAATTAAATGTTAGCAACATACAGTTCATTCGAAATGTATAAGAACCTACACTGCAATAACACAACTACATTACCTCGTCTCTTTTACCAAAAACTACAGAAACATTGAAGGTTGGATCAATAGATACATCAGGCCTCTTTCCTATAACCAAAAGAAAAATTACCGAACTTGTAATTAGACAAAGCATGAGAAATCTAATACAAACACATACTTTTTAGATTGAAACAATCAACTAGTAATTGGAATTGAAAACCAAATAAAGTACATAGAAAACTATACAAACTCAAAACATGAATTTACTTACATCCAAGTACTTAATCTGTTTAGTTCCAGCTGGAAATTTTTTTGTAACCAGAAGATATGTGATATGGCTAAAAATAGGTTCAAATCGGGCACGAATCTTAAAGCTCTCAGGGGTAAAACGGTAATTTCACTTACAAACGGATCTGAAATGGGAACTGGGTCTTTCTTCAAAGCCCAATAACCCATAAATGGATCTGTTCTACTGGGTACGGGTCCCAACCCGTTACAAACCAGTTTAAAAAGATAAAGAAGAATTCAGATTCATAATTATCGGGAGTGTTTGGTTGGAGGGGAATGGAGGGGAGGGGAGGGGAGGAAAGGGGTTTTTTAAAACTTTTCATGTTTGGTTCATTTTTTAGGAGGGGAGGGGAGGGAAATGGGGGGTGCAACACCCCTCCTAAGCCAATTTTGGCTCCCCTCCAATATTGGGGGATTTGGATGGGAGAGAAATTATGTCTAATTTTTTAATGTGAATGGACTAAATTGTCCTTTTAGTTAGTTCTCTTTGATATTTTCCCTCTTCAATCTCTTCCCTTCTAGTATATAATTAAACACTTGAAAATCAGAAGTAATCTAAATAACTCTCTTTAGATTTGAGAGAGGGAAGAAGACGATGGGAATAAGAGCTAGGGTTTGAGAGATGGAAGTTTTGATGTGGGGTTTTGCAAGAGGAAAAGTGAAGGAACCGGGGGGGGGGGGGGGGGGGGTCATTTGGGGATTTGAGGAGACTGTAGATGCCCCGACGTTTTTCACGAGAACGGCGGGATAGACAGTATCTATCTCGGCATTTCTCCTAAAGGGTCGGCACAAAAATAATCGGAAAAGGCCATGCATTTTGTAGTGTCTGATTCATACTAAAATCTCCTCAATCTCTTTCCTCTTCCTTCAAAATATTACAAAAGCAACGATATTTTATTTTAGTTTATTTTATTGAATAAGGTCATAGTCATACACATCAATACTTTATCACGAATTTATATTAATTGAAGATTTTTTAATGCAAGCGGATTCGAACTCTCTACCTCTTGCTTACTAGCGAATAGACTTATCAGTGGACCACACTGTATGTTTTTTTTCTTAATTCTATAATAGTAGCTGTCATCAACCTAATTTTTTGTTTTAATGCATTTAATTAATCAATTTCCATTATCTATAAAATTTAAATGGCAGTAAATATTTTTTACCATCTATTAAACAACTGAAAAACAGTGTTGTAGCCTATAGGTAGATATGGACCAGCTCATATCTAGAAGAACAATGTATTTATGTATAGTGTAAATATTTTATACCTATCCCACCAATTTGCTTGTCGCTTCGAATATTTATCATAATCTTATTGTTGTTGTTGCTATTGCTGCTGCTGATGACTTTTAGTTGTTTTTCTTCTTGTTATTGTTGTACAAATTATAACTATTCATTGCCACACAAAAAATGGCAATTTGTTTCACATGACATACAATATGCATAGGCAAATTAATGAGTAAAGCTTCATCCACTACCAATTTCACTACCATTTTGTTCACTACCTTAGGTGACATATTTCTATTGGAGAGTTCTCCCACCTACTCTATCTTCTCCTATCTATTAGAGTGTGCCACCTAAGATAGTGAACAAAATGCTAGTAAAATTGGTAGTGAATGTAGCATTAGTCCAAATTAATTACTAATATTATAATGTAGTTCTTGTAATTCATGTCTTACTTTTAGTGCCTATATACCAAACTTGTTGAACAAGAGAAGAGAAAGAAATGAAACAACTCTTCAACTGAATATAAATTTTGTTCTTAAAATTAGGTGTGAGTAGGAAAAAATTCAAAAATGCAACTTTAGAATTAGATGTCATCAAACAATACTTTAGATCATTTAGCAAAAGCACGATTGTTGCTCACAATGTTATTAGCATGTTCAATGTACATTTTTTAAACTTAAATTATGTTAGTTATTGGGGATTATTCTGTTGAGTTTTTTCCTCCATGTAACTCACTAACAAATATTTTATTTCATACAACTCACCTACAAATCACTAAGTTCATATTACTAGCTCGATCAAATATTCCAACAGTTATCCATCATAACTTCATTTGCAACATTATGAAAATTTCAGTATACTACACCAATTTCATGAAAAATTATTCTATAACTAAATAAGATCATTGGGACAAAAAAATATTTTTAGAGAATAAATTTTTTTATGTTTGGATTCTTTCTCGTTGGTTCTTTCGATCAGAATTTTTATGACGTTGCAAATTTGCAATTGAGTTACGAAGTTGGTCAAGATAATAATATGAAAACAGTGATTTCTGTGCAAGTCAGATTAAATTAAAACATTTGCTAGTGAGTTATGTGAAAAAAATATTTTTAAAAATATAATTTATTTTATAGGTTTCATTCATTATTGTAAACTCCATTAATTCTTTTAAAATATAATAATTATCATTAATTTTTAATAGCATCTAAATCAGCAAAATATATATATATATATAATTTTGGTAAAAATAAAATTTAAAGAAATTTCATTGCTCATTAAATAACTTTAGCTAGCCTAACTTTGGTCAATTGCCAGCCAACAAACCACGACAAAAAAATCACGTGGGTGTGGCCCACATATCATTAATTTCAAGGAAAATACTTGTTGCACCGAGCTGTTGAAGACCCACATGTCCACCCAAGAGATTACTTGAAAAAAAAAATGCAAGTGACACAATTCTCACGAATCTCACCTGCAGCTCAATTTGGGTGAAGATGTGGGTCGATTCGAATCTGGTGAAATAACCCTCCTGTTGGGCATCAGCCCTCGCAAAAAGCAGGCAGTCCATCTCTTGAATATCGAATCTCTCTCTCTCTCATAGTCGCTCCCAAATGCGAAATATCATCACTCCTCTCAGAGAAATCCCCCCTTTTCCTCCTCTTTCAATATCTTTCCTTCAAAATCATCACTTAATCGGCGGAGGAAGGAGAGGAGGAGGAGGAGGAGGAGAAGGAGGAGGAAAATGGTGCGTTATTGTGATGTATTGGGTTTCTTGTTTGTTGAAATTGGTTTTGTTTTGTTGAATTGGGCATATTTTCTAGGGCATCTAGATCAAAAAGATGAATGGTTCGGATCCCATTCAGGGGGGGGGGGGGGGGGGGCAGCTTCAGCTTTGTGCTTAGTCAAAAAAGATGCCATTTCTTTAATATTACTTTGTTGGATGGTTGGTTTCAGGATGACTGGTCGACCGACGAAAGTGAGGATGAGAAGCCGATCATCAAGATTCAGGCGGTTAACACACCACAACCAGAAGTGGTATGATGTTGTTACTTTTGGTTAAGAAGAATAACAATGGGTATTAGTTTTAGGGGGAAAATGCATGAAGCTAGCTTTAGGGATTGGGTAATGCTACACCTACAACCTTACAACTTTAGGTGGCGCAATCTCATTGGAGATGTGTAGAACCCACTACAACCTACTCTACAATACATTCCAATGAAATTGTGCCAGCTAAGGTTGTAAAAGAAAGGTTGTAAGAAAAGGTTGTAGGTGTAGCATTACCCTTAGGGATTTTGCTATTTTTTAGTGAATTCCCTAGGAATTTCCCAGGAGATTGTGTTGCAAAAAGAATCCCTCCCTATGAATTACTCCCATGATATATAATTAGTGGATATTGATGCTCTGTGCTCCTTGCATGATCTCCTTGGATTTTAGGAGACTTCCTATGAGACTTTTCAGCGCCCTGTTTGGGAACAAATGTTTAGATAACTAAAGTTATCTTAACTTTGGAGTATGTACAAGGTATACTAACTTTGGTAGTCATACCCTTATTCTCCATTTTAAAGTTATCTTCAAGGTTTGGAAAAAAATTGATAGATAACTATGGGTTTCTCACCTTCTGCGGTAAGATAAATTCCAAAATGAGTCCCAAACATGCCATTAGTTATCGTGCATTCGTGCTTATGATCTTTTTGACTATTTCAACTCCAAATGGGTGTGTGTGTGTGTGTGAAGTTATCGCAAAGCTAGATATCTCTTTTGTACTGATTAGATTTATAGAATGCTCAGTTGTGAACTATACATGGTTTTCTTCCTTTCAAGTGGAAATTTTAGTCAAGATCATTGTGTCTTCTTACTTGTTAAGGGTAACAATTTTCCTCGTGTGCTTGAAGTTGGTTGACAAAGTTTAAGCACTTATATATGGGTCTGAGTAATAGTGCATTTTGTGATCAAACTAGATTTGCCCGTGGGCACGTGCCTACGGCACGTCTTCGAAACGATACAAAACACGAAAAGCCATGTAAATAGTAAAACAACAATTATGTAGCTCAAGTTTGAATAGTATGACAATAAAAATCTATGTTTCCATTAGTATATGTTAAAAAATAATTATAAATGGGGTGTAAAATCTAATTTCTTAGAGCTTTAAGTGTGAAAAAATGGTGAAATTTAACTATTGAAGAGATATTTGATATTTTCAATATAACATATGCAATAAAAAACATAAAAATTCTAAAAATTTACAAATCTGAAATCTTAAAATCTAAATTTCCAAGTAATAAAAAAAATGGGAGAGAGAGATAGGGAGAGAGAGAAAGAGAGAAATATGAAAAAGTGAAGAGAGAAGAGAGTGATAGTAATAAAGTAATGATTTTTTTTTGTTTTGGGGGGGGGGGGAAATTTGGTTTTGGGATTTAAAATTTTAGGAGGGAAAATATGTTTTGTGAGATTGGATCTGGGCCTTTAATTTTGAGGGAATTGAATGTGAACCACTTGATAGCTTTCTTTGTGTTTTATTATATAGATTTTGGTATTGTCATTTTGGCAAGGTAAAATTTAGGGTAGTATTTTTGTTAATAAACTATTTAAGGGCAGTTTTTTAGATTTTCCTAAGACTTTCGGAGAATTTTTTTTGCATTTAGCCTTAATTTTATGATTGTAATGGTTCAAGGGGCTGATCCCCCAAGAGTTGGGATAAATGCTCTAGTGTTGCCATTGTTCTTGATTGGCTGACCCCCGCAAGAAATAATTTATTCTTTTTTCATTTACTTGTCTTTCCCTCTTTCTGTCTCACTATTTTGCAACACAGTTTTATTTGTTACACAAGTTTGAGTTGGTTATTACATTTACTTGTTCCTCCTTCCGTCTCACTATCCACATAGCTTGCTGATATTCTGGTGTTTGACATAATTTATTGTTATCTTTTTTATGTTTAAGAACTGGATAAGTGATGGCGATGAGGAGAAACCTGGCGTTGAGTGGGTTACTGATGAGGAGAAACCTGATGTCGGGTGGGTTACTGATGAGGAGAAACCCGATGTCGGGTGGGTTACTGATGAGGAGGAAGCACCTGCACCTGCTCCTGTTCACAATCCATTTGAAGTCCCTATCAGGGAGGTATAATAATCTCTCTTAATTAGTGTTGGGAAATGTTCCAGTCACTGAGCTTGTACATACTCATTGTATTGTTGTAACACGAATATTGAGTGACAAATATTTATGAATCAATTATTTTGTGGATTTATTCCTTATTTTCGCGACAGGTTTCTTTTAGTTATTATATTTTTTGATTGCTATGTGTATTTTTTCAAGGTTTCGGAAGCAGGTCCTTCTCAGACAAACTCAGTAGCCCAGTTCATTGCAATGGGATTCTCTAAAGAAATGGTGGAAGAGGCAATAAAACAGAATAGTAAGTGCTCTGTGCCTTTTTCTTTTGTTAAATATGCTCATTACCATCTGCTATTTTGTTATTTAAATTGTTTCCCCACTTCTTTTTTTGATGCTGTAGGAGAAGGAGACACAGAAAATGTCTTGGAGACATTACTTACATTAGATGTAAGTGTAGCCTCTTTTATATTTAATGCATATATTCTGCAATCATGCTGTGTAATTTATTTATATTGTTAGTGTTAGGTGTAGAGCTGAAAATATTTATTTCAGGAATGTAGAAATGTAGTTGTGTTATATCTTTGGGCTCTTTGATAAATCAGCAACTATAAAGCCCTTAGCCAAATTTTTTTGTTTTTGTTTTGTGGTCAGCGCATGATTTTTCTACTTCATTTTTCTATATTAAATGGTACCTTTTTTTGCTAGAATTATAGATTTTTAGTGCAAGGAGTTGCACAATCTTCGTAAATTTGGGAAAATATACCAGTTCTTTACTCACTTTAAGTCTGCTGCATTCTTTATAGCCTAATTTTGATCATTCTTGCATTTTTGTCATTTAAACAATTTGAATACATGTGTTGACCTATAAAGCACAAATACTCTGCAAGGGGTCGCGTACCAAGTATCCGATACGTATCGAACACGATACGCGTACGATACGCGTCCGTTACGTATCTGATACGTATCGGGAGTAATTAAAAAAATAAAATATTGGATACTCTCCCGATACGTGGGGATACGCAGCCGATACGGCGGGATACGCTGTGGATACGTTTTTTGGTTTTTTTTTTCGTTCGGCTCGGCCGAAGCCCATCTTTCCTTTTTTTCTCTCTCTCTCTCACCGCTCTTCTCTCTCTCACCGCTCTTCTCTCTCTCTCTCATCCCGTTGTACGTATTCGAAACCCTAGTCCTCCTCTCTCTCTCACCCCGATCCTCCTCTCACTCTCACCCCAACCGAAACCCTAGCTGGCTATAGCCCTCTTCCTCTCTCACCCCGATCGGCAATGGAAAGTCGAAACCCTAGTCATTGGTCCTCTGTCACCTCGATCGAATCTCTAGCCCTCTTCTCTCTCTCACCTTGATCGGCGATCGAAACCTTAGCCAGACCGAAATCTCCTCTCTCACCTTCAGATAAAGCCTAAAGGTACTTTTAAATTTTTAATTTTCAATTATTCATTTGTTATATTAGGATTACTGGATTAGGGATTGTTATTAGAGTGCAGATTTTAGAGTGCAGATTTTCAATTATTCATTTGTTATTAGAGTGCAGCCTCAAGTAGCCTGAGAATCTGAGATTGGAATTTTTTGTCGTAATACATCACTTTTTAAAAATGATGAGAGTGAATACTTTTCTGGAAATGATGTATGTTTGGGGATGCATTGTTGTGGTCGATACAGGATCATTTTAATGATGTATGTTTGGGGATATATATATGATCATTTTAATAAATGTGTGGATGCATTGCTGTGGTCGAACTTGATTGTGGCATGTAAATAATGAACTGTCGTAATAACCACACCACAGGAGCTAGGAATTTAGAATATTAGACTACAGATTCAATTTTTTTGCCATAATTTAGTTTTTTGTTGATTGTATTTTTAATTTAAATGATTGAAGGAACTATATCGGAAGATGTAAATGTTAGTTAATTAGACATTTTAGACTAGATTAGACTACTAGATTAGGGATTGTTAGTTTGTTACTAGAGTGATTTAAATTTTAACATTTCGTAATGTTAGTTTGTTACTAGAGTGATTCTCAATTTCTCATTTGTTACAGATTAGGGATTGTTACTTGTTAGTTAGTTTATATCAAATTTAGTAATTAGTAATGTTTTTGAGAGGATACTGGAGTGATTCTCATTTCTCATATACATGCCGCTTTAAGAAAATATTACCAAAACAAAATAACATTACATAATTGTCATAAATTTAACAAATGGTATTCATGAACTCCTTGTAAGTTATCCCTATATAGGCCTCTTTCTTTTTGTTATATTTTTATTAATGCAATTTTATATTGTCTATGTATAACTCAAGGAATTCAATTTTTATTTATAATATATATTATTAATTATTAATTATTTATTTTATTTAAGCGTACCCTAACTACCCGTATCCTAGTTTTTGAGAAATCGACGTATCCGCGTGTCCGATACGTACTGTATCGGATACGCGTACCCGTATTCGTGCTTCATAGGTGTTGACAGATGTTCCTGGGTTTTTTTCCATTGCAAACTAGTCAATATCTTGCTATTGACAAGCATATTTTGTAGCTATTGTTAAAGGATTCATGGGATGACTTGGACTATTGGTTCCTATAGTTTTAAATTTATACCTCTAAATTACTTTTAGTTTGAGCAGTGAGGCAACTTGCTAATGAAATGCTAAAAGACATCATTATATTCTAAATATGCACATAAGAATAATCAGGGTACCCCAAGATCAATAAAATTGGGTATTAATTTGGATTTTTGATGTGCTTTTGTCTCTAGTGCTTGTCATTAGTGAGGCGCGTTTCAGTATAATACTTTTTGTGGTTTATTCTTTGATATGTATTTGGATTTAAATTATTTGTTTGGGCACCATTGAGACTCACTGAGATATGCTTAGGGGGTGTCAGTTTCCCTCCAAAAACAGATATGCAGTTGCATGTGAAAAAACAATATTTTACCTCCAAAACTTTTTGATCCAATTGCCAACATATCCCCTACAATTCAACATAGACTACTCTATATATTACTATTTTTATTTCCCTCCAAAACATAAAGGACAAAAATAATTGAGATTCAATTTTTTTTTTTTTGTGTGTGTGTGTGTGGGGGGGGGGGGGGGGAGTTTGAATCTCCAGTTGCAATTGCACTTGGACCCCCCCCCCCCCCCCCCCCCCCCAAAAAAAAAAAAAAAAAATCATCTCTACCTAATCATACTTGTTTCTTCAATCAATCAGACTTAGCTGCTTTTTATTGCACCATCTTTCGCCTCATTGATTTGTATAAGTTTTACTTATGTGGATTTATGGAGTTATTATTTTTGCCATTATAATTAGTGATGGTGTATGAAGCCTATACATTTTCCACTATGTGTGGTCTTCTCCTTCTATGTATCATGTTCTCCAAACTTTCTTTTTTCCTATCTAAAAAAGTAAAAGTGGACTATAGATGATTGCTCTTTGAATAGGATGATCTTGACATGCTAAAAAAGGTAAAATCATATAAATATCATGTAATAATTGTTTGTTTGTTAATTTCCATGCTAAATACTTTTCTCTACTATTATAATGGGAGAAGGCCTTAGTGGTATTTGTCATCATTTTTTTTTTTTTTGTCATTTTGTCATTTTGAAGCCAACACGTGCAACTGCACGTGTTGACAAAATGACTCACTTTGGTAAATATTTTCGAAAGTGGACCAGTTTGGTAAATATTTTCGAAAGTGGATCGGTTTGGAAATTATTTTCCTTTTTTTTTGTCTTTTTCCTTCTTCCTCCACGTGCATCGCACGTGCATATTTTCAAAATGGACCAGTTTGGTAAATATTTTCGAAAGTGGATCAGTTTGGAAATTATTTTCGTTTTTTTTGTCTTTTTCCTTCTTCCTCCACGTGCATCACACGTGCATGATACTAGCATCTCTTTATGCCATTTCAAGCTAAAAAGGTTTTGATCGATATTCTATCGTCTTTTGAGATTCATTTAAAAAAAATATCTCATGAGAGTTGAGGGGCTTCCAAAGCATGCATGTAACCATTTTATTCCATACAGTGCATTTTCAATTTTTTTTTGTTCTTTACAGGCTATTGAAAAAACTCCTGAAGACCCTTCTTGTTCTCGAGCAAGTGACAGAGATTTTGAGGATGAAGATTTCTCTGACATGGATGATTTTGGATTGGAGGTAAATATAATATATCCTTGTTACATACATCAGAATGTTCCCAATTTCTGGTTTCTCTTTTATTTTCAGCATGAATAATTGATTGCATTATGTATCTGTCATGTAATTTTTTTTGTACAATGTATGATTAGGAGTTTAGCATATTGGTCCAATAACATGAGTTAGTAATGGAACCTAACGTCCATTTGTAGCCATACGAATTAGTCATAGAACCCAACATCCATTTGTAGCCATACATCATCTTTACAGTGTCTATATTGCTAGGTTGGTTTTCAAGCCATATTAACCGGCTAGAGCATATAATACTGTTGACCAGTGTAATCAGTGGCGTATCCGATGCGTGCCCGAGGCTTGAGGCAATGCAGGTTTTGGGGACTGTGCCTTGCGTAAGGGTGGTGGAAAGGAAATTTGTCGAGGTGCCACCAATGAGTTCATGTTTGTGCACCTTGATCAATGCTTGAGGCTTCCCCTGAGATAAAGGCTCATCCAGTGTAGTCGAAGGCGTAAGGCACAAGTAATTTCAATTCATCGGAAAAAGCCTGAGGTGCAAGGTGCTATTTGAGGCGCAAGCCTCAGTTAATCGAGACCGAGGCACACTGTTACCTTTTGGGATTTTAAAAATTTATAAATAAGATTATATAAACAAGATAACATCATAGCAACAAAATATATCATACAACGACCATATACTTAAAAAGTAAGGTATGGAAGACGTACTTTGTAGGTATAACCGTGTAACGATGTAAGTGTAATTTGTAAGTTATAATTTATGTACATTCAACATTTTTTTTTGTTTTGAGAATATCAAAATGCAGTATTAGTATTACACTATTACAGAGTATTAGAATATTACAATTACATATTAAGTATATTCAAGTATTCAACAATTAATTATTACAGTAAGTTCCATCCAAAAGCCTAATAAAGCAGTAAAGCAAAAGCAGCCTAATAAAGCAGTAAAGCAAAAGCATTGCATAAATAAAAAAACAAGAATACTATAAAACAAGGAATAATTTAAATAATAAAAAAGAATATAAATATAAAACCTGTCAAATGACTCAAAACTAAAAAAGAAAGAATATTTTAAATAATAATAAAAAATATATATATAAAACCTGTTAAAAGATTCAAAATTAAAAAAGAAAGAATCTATATAATAAAACACAAAGAAAGCTATCAAGTGGCTCTCCTTCAATCCTCCCCAAAATCAAAGGCCCACATCTAACCTCACAAAACACATTTTCTCCCCCAAAAGTTTTTCCCCAAAACTCAAATTCAAATCCCCCAAAACAACTCCTTTATTTATTTAATTATTTCTCTCTCTCTCTCTCTCTCTCTCTCTCTCTCTCTCTATATATATATATATATATAGACACACTTATGGAAACATGGACTTTTATAACCCAATTCATAATTATTTTTCAACATATACTAATGAAAACATAGACTTTTATTTACAACTAATTATTGTCATACTATTCAAACTTGAGCTATATATTTGTTGATTTACTGTTTACAAGTCTTTTCATATGTTGTATCGTTCTGAAGACGTGCTGTAGACACGTGGCCACGGGCAAATCTAGTACTTAAATAATAAAGAAGGGAAAAAAACAAAGGATAAACAATGCTAAGGCACGCCTTTCGTCGAGGCGTGCTGAGGCGCACAACGCTTCGAACAAGGGGTGCACTTCAACTGAGGCTTGAGGCGCACCCTTGGATTTCGCCTCCTGAGACTTCATTGGGCTCATCGGTATGGATTCTGTTTTTTTAAACTTTAAAAATGCTCACATCCACTCGAATAAATAAATTGTGGGTTAGTAGAGTCAGATAACCGAAATCCCGAAATTTTAAGAACTAGGGAATTAGAATAGTTCTTCTCCTTTGTTGCATTCCTCAGGTGTGTACTGCTTTGATTTTTACTGTTAGACTTTTTTTTTTCTTTTATAATGTTGTGCTGCCTGCTACTGTTGTTACTAGTGTTTTTTTTGTTATTCTTCTTCATCATAATCATCTTCTCGTCTTATTATGTGTTTTCTAGAATTGCTTTGTTAGTGTATAGTAAGTTTTGGAGTGACCTTTCTCTATGGAATTTGTAATGCTATTTCAACTTACTTCCATTTGAATTCTGTGACAAAAATAAATCATAGTGTGCGCCTTAAATTGCTCCTTGTGGTCATGCCTTCGTTGGATTTTGAATTTGGCTTGCGTCTTCCACTGCATTGCTACCGACATTACGGATATTTAGGTTTACTGGTTTATTAAATGCGTCTTAACTACCAGTGCATGAAAAAGAAACCCTACCAGTTGGAGAAAATTTATCTTCACGTTCTATTCGGTATATAAATTAGGTTTTGTCTGTCCTTGTCTGTATGGAAATTGTAATTTCCTCATGTATAGGATTGAGTTTGATTGGGCAAAAACATACCACCTCGGCACTCCCGATACGTATCTTACTGGATTTAGATTTTCTTTTTTCTTCTTTTTTTTGTAACTTTATACTTATAGTTTTAGTATTTTTCGGAACTTTGCATCATCAAATTTTCAATTAGCATGCCAATTTTTTTTAGTAGGATTCAAATGTAGCTCGAGTGATTTTTCTTTAATTACTGTGCAGGATTTCACTGATGAATTATGTGAAAAGGACAGATTAGTTTCAACATTGGTGGATATGGGCTTCCTTGCTGATGAGGCATGTTCAGCTATTGATAGATGTGGTACCTTCCTCTATAATCCTGTATCAGTTAGAGCCTCTGTATGGAGCAAATTTAATACAATTTCACTGTTCATGTCCATTGCTATTATTAATATTTATTACTTTTACCTGAAGTATTATTTGTCCTATGGATACATCAGTGAAATAATGGTTCTGCATTTTGCAGCTCTCACTCATTTTAAGTCCCTACATTGTCATATAGGGAATTCTAGCCATGGCTAATCTAATCTTCCATGGTTCATATGTTATGTATCGTGCTTCCCATGCCTCCATTTTCTACATAAGACAAAAATTGGTCAGGGTAGTATTTATTTTTACTTGACATTATTTTACAACACAATGCTCTAGTGAGCTCTTTAATTTAGTTGATTCAGTAGACAACAGACTCCTGTGAATAATAGGTAACACTGATATGTTTAATCAGCCATGCAGAGCAATGGATATTTGAGTTTTTGTTTTGATGTTGTGCCTTGTGTATTGATGGACAAGGAATGAACTCTACTGAATCATTTTTGTTTCTTGATTTGACATTCTCATTGCATTTATTTAGCATTTACCACTCCATGCATCTTAACCGATCTTGTACCAACTATTTCGTTGATAAATCTTTTTCTTTTTAAATGTTAATGTTATCATAAGGAGTAACTCTTTGACAAGTTTATGGTGGAGTTTGTAGGGGATATGGTTTAGTTTGGCTCTAGGGCCTAATTCTTTGATTGTATAAAACATGTGTAGGTCTTTTTGACCTACTCAAACTCAAATACCTGCCCATGTTCTGTATGATCTGCTTTTGGTTCTCTTTGGTTTTCGACCATTTTTCCTCTTGATTTGTTGAGCTAAAGGCTGTAAATTTTCTTATGCGTATATTACTTATTCTCCTCGTTGTTTAAATCCGTCTCTCTTATAATGCTTATTCTCCTCTTTGTTTAAATCCTTTTCCTCTAGCCTTGTTTTGGTTAAAATGTACAATGAGCACATATTTCTATTTATAGGAAGCTGTTACATGTGCAAATAATGTACACAATGTATGGATGGTAATCAGAAGCATGGCCAGACCGATTATTTATGCCTCTCGGATAATTGGAAGTTTTAACTGTTTTTGTTTGTTCATTAATTTGGTTTATTGATATTTACATTATTTATAATTTTTATGTTCTCCATTCTCTGAAAGTGTTCGTTTTTTCGTGTATGGCTAGCGATGAAGTATCTTACTTTTGTTGATTTTCTATTGCTAAAGTGTAAATAATCTGCATGGAGTAACATTGAAAGTCACATTGGGATCTATTTGGAACAATTGATTGTTTGAATTTTCTTCTATGCTGTGTGCATTATATTTATCCCTCCTGAGGCATTGGTTAGCTTCATTGACCGTGCATTTTGACACAATCTAACTTTGCAGCTACTAGTCTCTAGTAATAGTAATCTCATTGTTCTATGTTTAACTTTGTGTGTTGTACCTTTTTTTATCACTCCGAGTTATTAGTAAGGGGTGCTAATTTTCAATTATCACTTCCCAAAATGTTCCTTTCTGAAACACATAATATGAGTTGAATAAGCTAACCATACAACTACAACAACAACAAAATATTTTTCCCAACTAATTGGAGTCGGCTACATGAATCATGGTTTTCCATTCCGCTCGGTTTAGCGCAGTATCTTCTATAAGGCAACAAGCTATCATATATCTGCTTATAGTTTTAATCTAAATAAGTTTATGCCTTTTTGCTACCCCTAACACTATTATCAATATTTATCAAATCACTTTTTCTAACGGGGGCACTTTTTCTAACAGGGGCACTGCTAGGTTTACGTGTGGCATGTCCAAACCACATGAGGCGATTCTCTCTTAATTTTTTTTTGTATACGAGCTATCTTTACCATGTCTCGTATATGCTCGTTTCTAATTCTATCATTCCTTGTTTTTCCACACATTTCTAGTGTATTCATTTTTTAGACATGTTTTTTAGTTTCCCAACATTCTGTCCATACATCATTACTAATTGTGTCAAACTTCCAATTGAATTTGTTTAAAGCTGTTCTCTCTCTTTTAAAACCTACATTTTGTGTGGTTCCTTCTATAAAGTTCTGTACATTCTAACATTTCTTACTCATATATTCTGTCAAATTTGCTCACAGGCCAAACTGCCTCAATCTTAGAGCTTGCAGACTCCATAAATGCTGCTCAGATGCAAGAAGATTCAGGTGACGAGCTTTGGGAATCATCTAGTTCTGGTCATGATGAGGTAGTCCTCAAAAGATCTTTAAGCAGTAACTCCTCTGGTCCATTTCATGTTCAGACTGTTTTTGTTTTTTTTTTAAACTACTACCTAGAAATTTCATTTTTTAAGTTATGAATAAAGGAAAAGCGTTCTCTCATTTTCTTATGTGCTATAGATGTAATAAAAATTGATTGTTTTTATTCTTTGCAGAGCTCGGCCTTCAACTGCTACGAAGAAAGAAAGAGAAGAATATCAGAATCAGGGAGAAGGAACAAAAGAATCCGTTTCTGTGAGAACTTTAGGAAAAGGATGGGAAACACTGATGCTCTACAACTCCCAAATCCAATGATTGGATTTGGCCTCCCATACCAGCGACCCTGCATCAGTCACCGGAATCTTCCAGAAGCTGTGATGGGCCCTCCATTCTTCTATTACGAGAATGTTGCCCTAGCTCCAAAAGGGGTATGGGAGACCATATCGAGATTTTTGTATGATATTCAGCCAGAATTTGTGGACTCAAAGTTCTTCTCTGCTGCTGCTCGAAAACGAGGTTATATCCACAATCTACCGATTGAAGGCCGGTTCCCCCTCCTCCCGATACCTGCCAAGACAATCCATGAAGTGTTTCCAGCCACGAGAGAATGGTGTCCTTCATGGGACACCCGCACACATTTCAATTGCCTTCAAACTTGTCATGCAAGCGCGAAGTTGACTGAGAGGATCCGTGCCAGGTTAGAGAGGTATTCAGACACACCACCTCTTGAAGTCCAAAAACTCGTATTGGAACAATGCCGCAAATGGAATTTAGTATGGGTCGGCCTTCACAAGCTTGCTCCTTTAGAACCAGATGAGATTGAGAAGCTGTTGGGGTTTCCGGCAAACCATACAAGGGGTCTTTGCCGAACCGAGCGCTACAAGTCATTGGGGAACTCGTTCCAAATTGACACTGTAGCATACCATCTCTCTGTTCTGAAGCGTCTGTTTCCTGGTGGGATCAATGTGTTGTCATTATTTTCAGGGATTGGAGGGGCTGAGGTGGCTCTTCACCGACTTGGGATCCGCTTGAAGACGGTCGTGTCAGTGGAGCTGTCAGACGTTAATCGAAGTGTTGTAAAGAGTTGGTGGGGAATGACAGGTCAGACTGGAACTTTGATCGACATTGCTGATGTGCAGCAGCTTCATGGTGATAGAATCCAGAAGATAATCAGTACTTATGGGGAGTTTGATCTGGTGATTGGAGGGAGCCCTTGTAATAATCTTGCCGGTAGCAATCGTCATCATCGAGACGGGTTAGAGGGCAAGCACTCATCCCTCTTCTATGACTACTTTAGGATTTTAGACCTTGTCATGGGTATCATGGGCAAGAAAAGGTAAGCAACAGAGATAGTCGAAATTCTTGAGGCCATTGTTTCCTTCTATTGTTCCTCACCGTACTTTCTTCTTTCCTCTTAATTATCGGAAAGTGGAGGAAGAGTGGAGGAAGATATTTGATTTGAGCTAGAGCCGACAACTCGAGACTTGAGAAATGTAATTGCAATTTATTTTTTCTTTAGTGAACATTTTAGCTGGATGATGTATCCTGTCACTTTAATGTTAATAATCCTTTTTCAGTGCATATGTGCTATCATTCTTGTTACTAAGAGTAACCTGCAATAGCTTTACCGTGCTTTTCATGACTTTGTATTCAAGAATGCCTATTACATTCTTGAAACTTCAAGTTATTGTCCAAATAATTGATTAATGGATTTTAGGAGGGCTGCTGTTGAGATTAAGACAGTGACTTTCGGTTGTTAAGAGTTGACATATTCTTGCGTCATTTTCAGTATCAAGTTTTCTGTTCTCTCTTCTGTTATGCGTAGTTGTTTGCCTCTTAAGCTTCTTCATTTTTGTTTGTTCTCTGTTCTGTTATATGTGTAATTGTTGCCTTAGGCTTTCTCTATTTATGTTCTCTGTTCTGTTATGCGTAACTGGTAAGAGTGGTGGTTACTTGTTTACTAAAATGACTGATATATTGGAGCTGAGTAGCTAATATGGATCAATGAGTTGAGATGGACGAGTACACACTGCACAGGAAATCTGGGCATTGCACTGGGAAATGATTTGCATGAAATATTCCACTCAACTTTTTTTCAAGGCATAAGAAGAGAAGGTGGTGGACGAGGTTCACCGAATCATAATGCTAAATAAAAAGCAGCACAAAGAGAATGTGATAGAAAAATAAAGTGATTTTTCAGCTGTGATATGTTTATCGAATTGAAGACTACTTGTATGTAGCTAGTTGAGGTTTGAGCTTGGATGGTAAGGTTGAATTCATAAGCGGCTATTGAAGACTGCAGTAGGGAGGGTGTTGAGGTGTGTATTATTGGCTTTTCTAAATTGAGGTTCTCTTACTAATAGAAGTTACAGTCGAATGAGAAATCTCTGATAAACTAACAGAAGAAGATGCATGAAAGCAAATAAAACTGAAACAGAATAGTTTCTCTTTTTCATTCAATATTCCAATGGAGGAAAACCGACAAAAGAGGCAATACAATAACAACATGCTAGAAAATGCAGGAATTACAAGAGAAACCTTGGTTTCACAACAACCAGCCATCTCAAAAAATTTGAAAAAACCAATCTCACAATCCCCAAAGCCACAGCACAGCAGCAGGCAGCTGACAGCTTCTCAGAACTCTTTTTGAGTCTCAAACCTTATTATTGCTCAAACTATATATATAAGTATACTTCATATATTTCCTTTGATCAGATGCGGTTGTGGTCGTCCAAAACTGCCAGAGCAGACCTCCTTTCTTCCACCTGAGAATAAGAAGTAGCAGGATTAGTTTTTAGTTCTACTAATCTAATCGGTGGTACACAAGATATATATATATATATATATATACACACACACTAGATTTACTCGTGGGACGTCTTCGGAACGATACAACATATGAAAAGTCTTGTAAAACAGTAAAATAACAATTATGTAGCTCATATCTGAATAGTGTGACAATAATTAGTTGTAAATAAAAGTCAATGTTTCCATTAGTATATATTGAAAGATAATTATAAATGAGGGTATAAAATCCAACTTTTTAAAACTTTGAAGGTGGAAAATGATGAAATTTAACTATTGAAGAGATATTTGCTATTTTTAATGTAACATGAACAATAAAAAAAACATAAAAAATCTGAAAATTTACAAACCTGAAATATGAAAAATCTAAATTTCCGAATAAAATAGAAAGAGAGAGAGAGAGAGAGAGAAATAATTAAATAAATACAAGAGTTGTATTTTTTTTAAATTTATTTTTTTTAAAGGCTGATTTTGTGATATTAGATTTCAGCATCTGATTTTGAAGGAATTTAAGTAGAGCCACTTGATAGCTTTATTTGTATTTTATTATATAGATATATATTGAATTAATGAAGATTAAAGAATAATGTACCTACCTTGCTGTTACCGATTTTGACCAACTCCTCCTTATAAGTAGCTTTCAGTTTCCTGAGGCTCATATTCTCAAATTTCCTCATCATATTCTCTTTGTTGTCGCCATCTCTGCGGCCTTCTTCATTCACCACCTCCATACATATACCAGCAGCAGCAACCATTGGAACTTGTTCCTCCCCGCTGACAGCCTTGAGGGATTCCTTGTTTTCTGCAGGTACCGGAATATCTATATTCTGACTATCATCGAGCCCCTCCTCCTCTTCTGCCAATAGCGAATTCTTACTTTCGACACCAGCGAGGAGGAGGACACTGAAACTGAGATTGTTGTTGGCAGTAAATTCCTTGATCTCTTCTTCTTCTGTGATCTGATGATCTGCGGGGAGTGAATTCTCTTGGTCAAGTTGGAGCTCTGGCAATAGCGACTTCTGGTTCTTGATAGCTTCAGCTTCAACTTCAACTTCAACCTCACCAGCAAAGATACTGTTGCTAAGAATGTCCGTAAATTCAATCTTCTTCTGCTCCACTGTTTCTGCATTGATTTGCTCAGCACCAGCGAGAACCTCCAACTTGTTATTGTTTTCAGCAGCTTCTTCCACTTCAATCTTATCACCAAGATTGGCAGATTCGTCGCCACCCATCATCATCATCATCATCAAGTCCTCCTCAATGGTTTCTCCTCCGCCGATGATCCCCAGGTCAACCGACAAACCATCACTAGATTCTTCCTTTGGTTCTGGTTCTTCCAGAATTTCATCAGACACAACAACCTCCTCTTCTTCTGTGGCGGTGGTGCCCATCTCCCCCGCAAATGAATCGTCAACAATTTCATGATTTGCATGATTTGCAGTAGTAGGCTCTGAAGATAATATCATCAGCCCTATGACTGGTGAGTCTTGAAGTCCTGACAAAGCGCCTTCCTTGGCCTCTGGATTCTTCTCCAATGACTTGTACTCTGAACCCTCCTCCTCCTCCTCTTCTACGACCACCAATTCCGAGTTGTTTTCCTCCAATGACTTTGTTCTCTGAACTCTCCTCCTCTTCTACGACCAATTCCGAGTTGTTTTCCTCCAATGATTTGCTCCCTGAAACATCATCTTCCATGAATTCAAAATTGTCTTCCAATGAGTTCTTCTTCTCATCGACCGCATTTTCAAATTCTGCAAATCCCAATTCAATTGTTTCAGAAAGAATTAAAAGAAGAAGAAGAAGAAGAAGAAGGGAGAAAAAAAATTGCACCGAAAAAGATGAGATGCTACAAAACAAAAAACAATAAAGAAAGAATACAAAGGTCACCTTTCACTTCAATATCCTCTTCTTTGTTCTTCTCATCAACAACACGTATAAAAGCGAATGTTTTCCCCAAATGACCCTCTTTTTAAAAGTTTTTCCAGAACTGCCCTGTTTTTTTTTTAAAAATTTCCTAAACGGCCCACTCACTTTTTGAAAAAGCGAGTTTGGTTAAAAATAACTCGCTTTTTCAGAAAACGAGTGTTAAACTTTTAATTTTCGAAAGGTTAGACTCGTTTTTTGAAAAAGCGAGTTATTTTTAACCAAACTCGCTTTTTCAAAAAGCACGCTTGGTTATTTCGGTAAATATTTTTGAAAGTGGGTCAGCTTGATAAATACTTTTAGAAAGTTAGTTTGATCAATAATTTCAGAAAGTGGGTCAGTTTGGTAATAAGTTCTTTCTATATCACATTGTCACTTCATCTTCTTTAGACTACTATATATGAAATCGTTTGTCAGGACTTTCTATATCACATTGTCACTTCATCTTATTTGGTCATGATTTTATAAAGTTAGCAACTGTTTAGCAGTAGTCGAGAATATACATAACTTGATATTATTTCAGTATACACATAATTGATGTGTTTTAAGTTGTCGAGAATGAGCCCATAGATACTCTCAATCTCCGGTATACAAATAATTGGCTTTTGGCCTATCAATCATGGTATATTTAGTGGAGTGAGATTTGAAATGAGCGATATTATCTTTTGACTAACATTGTGAAACTTTGGCTAGTGGAGTGCCCACAATAATCATGGTACTTTTTTTCTTCTTGTTCTTTTCTTTTTGTCAAAAGATAAAGGCATTGTGGGCACTCCACTAGAACAAGAAGAAAAAGAAAAGAACAAGAAGAAAAAAAGTACCATGATTATTGTGGGCACTCCACTAGCCAAAGTGTCACAATGTTAGTCAAAAGATAATATCGCTCATTTCAAATCTCACTTCACTAAATATACCATGATTGATAGGCCAAAAGCCAATTATTTGTATACCGGAGATTGAGAATTTCTATGGGCTCATTCTCGACAACTTAAAACACATCAATTATGTGTATACTGAAATAATGTCAAGTTATGTATATTCTCGACTACTGCTAAACAGTTGCTAACTTTATAAAATCATGACCAAATAAGATGAAGTGACAATGTGATATAGAAAGTCCTGACAAACGATTTCATATATAGTAGTCTAAAGAAGATAAAGTGACAATGTGATATAGAAAGAACTTATTACCAAACTGACCCACTTTCTGAAATTATTGATCAAACTAACTTTCTAAGTATTTACCAAGGTGACCCACTTTCTAAAGTATTTATCGAAATAACCAAGCGCGTTTTTTGAAAAAACGAGTTTGGTTAAAAATAACTCGTTTTTTCAAAAATTAAAAGTTTAACACTCGCTTTCTGAAAAAACGAGTTATTTTTAACCAAACTCGCTTTTTCAAAAAGCGAGTAGGTCGTTTAGAGAATTTTAAAAAAAAACAGGACAGTTCTGGAAAAACTTTAAAAAAGAGGGTCATTTGGGGAAAAAATTCTATAAAAGCTTCTTCTGCCATTTCTTTTTAATCATAAATTAATTAGAGATATCAGATGCTGTCATCCCAAATAAATAAATAAAGAAACAACGAAAAACAAGATATAATAAGTTGTTACCTATCTCGTTATTTTGCTCTTCTTCATTGGTGACCAAAGCAGCCATCTTCTCCACAGAAGCCCCCCCTTCTCCTCTTGTGCTCCTCGTCGTCGTCGTCGTAGCAGCACTCGTAACCATCACCACCACCTCTTTCTTGCTCGACTGCCTTGTCACCTTCCTTCGAGTTGTAACCCCAACAACATCTTCGCTCTTCTTCATCGCCCTTCTCCTCGTAGCCACAGACTTGTTGTTGTTGTTGTTTCTGTTCTCACTTCCTTCTTCCCCACCCTTCTCCTCGAATGTACCTTCGGAGTAGCCGGCACTCCCCCCACCTCCTCCTCTGCTCCTTCCACCAAATCCATCATCTCTGAAGCCTTAGCAGTCACCCTCCGTGCACGTGGCAGCGGGCTGGCCTTGCTCTCATCATTGCTGGTGGGCCCCACCCTTCTTCGGGTTGAGGTTCTCCCTCTGGTTCTTGGTGGCGCCGGCGACACCAGTTCCGCTTTCTTGGGCGACAGGAACTGCGATTCTTGGAGCTCCTCGATCCCCTCCACCTAAATCAATCAATTCACACACCCCCCCACCCCACCAAAAAAAAATAAATCTTCAAAATTAAATTTTTTAAAAAAAAGAAAGAAACAATAACTTAATTTAAACATAGGTGAGGTTTGCTTACAGTTAGGAGCGATTGGAGGGCGTCGGCCATGGCGACATTGGTGAGGTTTGCGGGGATGCGATTCTTCTTGCAGAGGGCTTGGAGGTCTCTTCTTGGAAGGGTGTGGAAATCCATGTCTGAGCTTGCAGAGGGCTTTGATTAGTTTAGAATCTCTATGAATGAGGAAGAAGATAGAGAGATGAGATTTGAACAAGGGAGGTGAGAGAGAGAATGTTTAATATATTTAAAGATAAAGACTTAAAGAGGAAGGGAGGTGGAGATTTGAAAAAAATATGACCGTTGGTTGATAGGCTCCAGCTCACCAAAATTTGAAATTTGAGACCGTTGGCGTCTGCAGTTGGGCGGCGGCGGCAGCTAGGGTTTGGGTGAGGGGTTGTTGTTGGACCTGGTTCAGTCGGTGTATCAACATATAATCCTGACCGTACGATCTTAATCAACTGTGTCACTGTCCACTGTTCATGGAGAATATTTATTTGGATTTTGGTCCATATTTTTAATTGGGTGGGAGCGAGCCTAAGTTAGTCAGCCCACTATATACACCGTGAACACTTTTAGCCCATGAGCCCAGTGTGTAAAATTGTAAAAGACAACAACAACAAATATTATTATCAATTTTTTTTTTATTTTTTATAAGTCTTCTTTAACATCAAGATTTTGAGTTCCCTTTCTTTTCTTTTCTTTTTCTTTTCTTTTTGGATGCATGAAGATAGATAGATAGATAGATTAATCCAACATACATTTAACTTGCTCGTAATTTACACATGAAATGCATGTTTTTTTTTTGGGGGAAGAAATTCGACTTAATTTTATTAGTTTTAAGAAATGGAGGAACTTTTACATAAGAAGTATATACATGTTTATAAGGACATGTATGCAGATACACTTTTTATGAGCATGCATTTCAGTTTTTTCCAAGTGAGGATACTTGTATGAGGATATCTGAAGTTCCCCTTACATTTTTTTTATCGAAACTTTTGGACAAATATTCGTATATGTAGGATTTAATGGGTGGTTGCGTAGAACAAGCTACTGCTGCACACAAATCAGTCTAAATGCATACCTCATCAATTTCACTGTGTGCAATCCACAAACATTACATAAAAGTTTCACTGACTACATGTAGAAAGGCATTTTCAAAACACTATTATATATTTCACAATTAATCAACAGAATGTACAAGTCAGTTATCACTACTCCCCATGATTGATTAAATGTTTTGATATAACTGTTGAAATCATCAAGGGGAGTAAGTTTCATTTAAGGCAAAATGTTGTCATCTCAGTGATCATTAATAAAAAAAAAGTGGTTCATGAACTCCAGGCTTTTTCCTCCCCGAATTTCAATCCAGTCTGAAGAACTGAAAAACATATTCATAATTATTATTTGACAAGAAAAAGAGTATAACAGTCTTTGACATTAAGATTTCGATGGGTATAAAATAAAACCCTTCCTTTTCTTACTTTAAAATCAAAAGGATGATGACCCCACGGAGGTGGATCGCCCTGAAGCTTGTAGTTCCTTTAAAGTAGAAGCTAGCCAGTCCAAGCCTTCATACAGGCCGTCGCCTTTTAGTGCACAAGTTCCTTGGATGTGCCATACACGGTTCCTCAAATCATTTAGACCCAAACCCTCACACACCTCCATCGGTGTCATTGCACCTTTCTGGAAATAATAATTAATAGGTTCTATCATTTAGAGAAGAAATAACAAGTTACAGAGGAAACAGAACAAATAAAAGGGTAAAAAATCACAATCTTCCTAATAATTTGTAAAGCAACATTCGATAATTCTTTCATATCAGCATTTAACATACCATATCCTGCTTGTTTGCAAACACCAATATGATACTGTTAAGCATGAAAGGGTCCTTGATAATTGCCTGATAACAAGAGGTATAAGAGCTCAGTCGCTAGGGGAAGTAGAATCTTTCTTACACAAGAAACAAAAGGCTTGAACAGCAGACATTAAAAAAAGGCGACAGGGATAAAAATAAAACCTGAAACTCTGCTTTAGCTTTTCCAATTCTTTCTCTGTCCAAGGAATCAACGACGTAGATCTGCAAGGAGAAATGTACAAACTTTTTTAATACATGAAAGGTAAGTAGGGATCAAAACTTCACTTTCTTCATTGTTAAATCCAAACTTGTGCCTAACAATTACTATAAATCATCGGTTACAAAGGAGATCTTTCCCAAATTGAGTAATAGAACAAATTGTCCATGAATGGCAAATTTGTCCACAAGTTAGAAAGATTACTTACCAGGCCATCAGTATTGTTGAAGTAGTGTCTCCAGAGAGGCCTGAGTTTCTCTTGGCCGCCAACATCCCACACAGTAAATACCACATTTTTATACTGAACTTTTTCCACATTGAAACCTGTATAACACAATTGGAAGAGTTAATCAGATCTGTCTGATTCAACACACCCAAGTTTAAGCAGTCATTAGAAAAAGAACATCATGTACAAATATATTAGTTAAGTTTTAGTATGTATAATAGGCCAAACTGGTTTCTGCAGGGACTAGGAAAAGCTGACATGACAATTTACATGTTACGAACTGGCCATACTTTTTATTTTATTTTTTGGATATAAAAGTCACCGGTTTCATTAATGAACTGTTAACGAAACAGCAAAATCAAGGATTACAACCAATCTTAGACCCGAGTTCCTCATACGTAGAAACCTATCCAAGTAGATTACAATAACACAACAACCAACGCATCATCTACTAAGAAACAACAGAATGAAGATACAAAGGCCGCTAGCAAGTAACCCCAAAAGTCCACCAGAAGGCCTGCCACCACGAGCCTCCCCTCAACACACTACCTCCTCCTCCCTCTACTCCTCGGCATCCATACGTAGCCTCTTCCTCGCCGCTGCGTGGCATGCCCACGCATCAATGAGAGCAAACAGTTTATGAATCATACTAGGAAAACTATAGTTATGTAGGCAGAAACATAAATCATTCCTATCAAGCCACATGATCCAAGTAGCAGCAGCAAAGATATCCCATAATACCCTATACTCTTTCTTAATAGCTCTCACCCTCCACTCACCCCATCGGTCCTTACCCTATGTAGGATACTCAACTAGGCCAAATCCTAAGCAAACTACCTCCCAAGTCAGTCTAGCCCTAGGGCAGGCCGATTAGAATATGTGAAGTGTCCTCCTCAAGTGTGTTGCATCTATTGCAAATAATGTTGTCAATCATGTTACGGATTCTAAGGTTTGCTTTAGAAATGATTGCATCGGAAAGCTCTCACTTTATTCGGTGCTTGTGTCTTCCAAATAATTTTGGTTTCTCTATTTCTCAACCCTCCGGCATTCATCCACTTATACATCGATCTAACAGAAAAGCACCCGTTCCGCTCGAGATTCCAAATCTGCTCATATCCCTCTCTACTCCTCCTGTACCCTGCATCTTCCATAGAATCTTTCATTATTTGCAACTGGCTAGCTCCCTCATTTGAAAGATTATTCACTGTTTCGAGATTCACCTGGTTCCCTCGCCACACATCTGCCACCAAGGCATCCTCATTCAGAGTTTCGGAGGCCAGTTTTGGGAATAAAGCAAGAAATGTTCATTTCCACACCACTTGTCCTTCCAGAACATCGTGTCTTTTCCATTCCTAACTTTGCAGGTAGTATTTGTGTGAAACATCTCTCCGACCTGACAACTCCTTTCCATTTACCCGAAGCATTCCTGAATACGCTTCGCCCACCGTATCGGAATTTCTTTCGCAACCGATACAATGCAAACGATCTATACCACCACGTGTTACTTCACTTCCGCATTTTCCACCACCACTTGCAAATGACAGCTTTATTCATATCTCTCAAGTTAATCACTCCGAGTCCTCCAAACTCCTTGCAAACCCTACCCCAGTTGACTGGATGCACTCCTTTGTTATCCCCGCTCACCCCTTTCCACAGATATACTCTTTTCACTGTTCAAGAAAAATTAGCATCACAGACAAATTTCAGCATTATAAATATCAAATTGACGCAAAGGTAACGGAGCTAAATGTTTCCCTTCATACAAACATTTCAGAGGACAGTTGAAGTTTCAAAAAATGCTGTTCCTAATTTTTCATTGCAATACAATCTAAATACTAGACTTAAAGAACAAACAACCTTGCATAGAAAAAGTTAGAGATTTTCTGTTCTTATATATGAACAACTCAGAATTCAATACTAAACTGCTCGAGGACACGTTCATAAAAAATTAAAAGATGATTTTTTTAAAAGAAATTGTGCATTTTCGGTGAACCATTGAAGTTCTAATATTACTGTTAAGTAAATATTCTTCATAATATATTGCGGTTAGGTATGCACATGGTTTTATCATATTGTTGTGAATTTTCACTGAAATATGCAATTAGCAATATTATAATTAGGATTAAAAAAAACGGCTGTATAGTGGTTCCCCCGAAAAAATTAAGTTTCTTGTAAAAACATAGGAATAAAATTCCAACTGGAGATAACATTAAATCAGTTGACACAGTTAGGCAATGCCTACTAAAAGATGGACTTACTATCTCTAATAGGTAGTTCCAACTTTCTCAGCCGTTTTAATGTTTATAATAAGTCCAGGTTGTCCTTGACATGAATGAGATGTAGGTGGAAGTTAGGGATATTTGGAGCACTTGATAGTCCCTTAATTTTTCTTCTAACACATTTAGCAAACAATTAGAAATCAAGACGGCCTTTAAGTTGAACTACTTTAAAATATTTCTCAACTAAAGCACTACTGCATGTTCCCTACTGTAGTATAGAGTTAAAAAACTTAAGAAATGCAATACTCTACAAAAAAATATTATTATTCTTAATTAATTAAATTGGAGGTATCTATTTACTTCGCACTAGTTATGAATGAACGCATTAGGCTTAATCAAGATGAGGTCGCATAGTGCATGTTGTTTGCTCATGATAAAAAGAAGCTTTGGAATATAAAAGATTTTATAACAATCTTAAAATCATCGTACAGAATACAGCCTTAGCATAATTGTAAATATGAAAATGAGGGTATAGTTGACATTGATAGCCAAACAAATACATATATAGCCTAGGAGATATCATTTTTGCTATTCAGGAATCAGGATGAATCCTAGATAATCATCATGATGGAGAGCCTGAAGAGATTGAAGCCCATAGAGTCAAAGTAGGATGTTTAAATGAAGCGGCGTTGCAGAGAGAAAAAGTAACCTATGAGATTGAAGAGAAAGTTCTACAAGATGCACGAGTCATGACACTGGAGGACAGCTTTTTAAGACAGTCAATACGACTAGTCATACCTTATTCAACTTATCTAATCATCGTTGTGGAAATGAGATTGTTGCAGTGGATGAGCGGTAAATCAATAAAAGAATATGTAAAAACTGAGCATGTCCATATAATATTGTATATATCCCCATATTATATATCCCCAACTGAGTTAACTAGAAAGAGCTAACTCAGAACGTTTTGGGCATGAGCAATAATGACCTTTAATTGGACCAGTAAGAGAAGTTAGAAAGAGCAATAGCATTAATGGAGCAAAACAAACTAAGGGTGAACCCAAACAGGGTTAGATTGAGGTTAAATAAGAAGGAAATGGTAGTTGTCAATGTAAGAGAGAAGATGATCGTTAACGGGGCTACATGGAGGAACAGCATTCATGTGGACAAACCAAAAGACTGTAAAAGGGCTTTGTAGCTGACTTCTTGTTGTTGTAGCTGCTGCAAAATAATGCATTGGGTGAGTAACGAAAACGGAACTGGCCCATCCTGGAATCACATTCCATTGCCTCATTTAATGTATTAGACTCGGCAGTTGTTATTTCCACATTTGTCTGTGTTTATGTTGTACACAATATAACATCCTACGAAATTTGTCTTATCTCCCTTGTCAATACTATTTCCAGGTTAAGGGGATCTGAGAACCTAGAGCAATTAAGACACTTCATTTTGATCTTCTCACCAGAGCCCTGCATAAATGGAAATTTTCCTTCTCCTGTCTCTTATTAGCATAAAAAAATAACCCCAAGAAATAAAGCAAACACCATTTCTTTACGTCTTAACGTTTCTTAGATTAAGAATGCAAAATTTTAGAACATTTCTCTTTAGATCCTTGTCAAACTACATCATGTGAACGCAGGAAACTATGTTAACATTGATGATATCAAAAGGCTTGTTTATATAGGAACAAAAATAAATTATCTCATGGGATGGACACCCCTGGACCCTGACCAGCAATATATCATATTATGGGCATGGAACAGTCCCTTTACAACCATTCACATTTTGCTTTCGTGAAACTTATAGAAGAGATACCAATTATCCAATGCTAATCTTTTCTTATTTTTTATTAGTAATAAAATGGTTTATGTCGCTTGACAAAAGGATATACTATCATTCAGATAATTTTTTAAAAGAACATAAAACATTAATTAAAAGTAGAAGGGAAACAGACAATCATATCCACACACAAAACTAATACATAAAGAATCAAATAAAATGGCCATAGCACAAATTAATAAATATCTGTATAAGGAAAGTATATTATCATTGCACTCCTACCAATTGTTGGGACAGTCGACAAAACTTCTCCTATATGCAATTTGTACAATATAGTAGTTTTACCAGCTGCATCCAATCCAAGCATCACGACCTGAGAAAATCAGATAATCTAGGGAATATAAGTAAATGAAACAGAGAAATTCACACCAACAAAAATAAATAAATAAAAATAAAAAATAAAACTTCCATTTGCAGATTGTTCTCACTAGAATTGCTTGATTCACTAACTGGAGAAGCAGAAGGGAAGGGGTTAACGACTGTTCTAAATTAGCATGTTCCTCAAATTCATGCATTATATTCGTTTCATTCTAATATCTCAATTCAGTAAGTATTTTCCCTATGGCATGATATATCTCTACGAACATAACTCTAAATGGTGTGAAACTGCCATAAGTAATGTTGTGTGCCATCATCTTCCTGTTCACTAAAATAAATTTTGGCTTGTACGTTACAAGCACATTTATCCTCCATGTACACATTGGGTTTTAGTGAACATTATTAAAGGAATGCCCAAATGTCAATTTCAATAATGTATGACATTGGAAATTAGTAAATTATCAAATTCTTCTACTTAATGTAAACCAATTTTCCGTATATGATCATAATTGGCAGCAACGACTGAGAAGAAAACTAGTTATAATGGACATAGAAACACAGCTAGTATGCACAACTCGACTTTCTTAGAGGTAGCACACCAAACAATGTGGACAAAAAATCAAAGATCACTTTATGCTCAACATATAGTATGACTAACATGTAACTACAGGTGTAGGCACTCATTTCTGTATAACACATGCAAGTCGAGCTTGTATAAGTATATAGGTCTCTATGTTTTCACATATGCATTGCAGCTTTGGCGAAAGAGGACAACAGCTCAGTTCAAGTTGGATATCTCTTACCCGCATCACAGATATATTGGATTAAGTTTAAGGCTCATCAAAACCCTTCCAATCTGTGATGTGTTTAGGGTTTATACTATTGGCATGTTAAACTGATATATACTTGGTGTACACTTCTGGGACACCCCTAACAATAATCTTAAAACTTTCATATTGGCTTAATGTAGATTCATTGGCTTAAATCTTGATGGCTAAAATTCTTGTTGCAAGTCAAATGACCCACGGATGAACAGATTCAAGACAAACTTAAGTACAAGTGCCAAGTAACAAAACTCTAAATAAACACAACATTCCATACAAAATTGCAATGAGATATCCCATTATTACCATCGAAGTAATTTCCAACAAGACAGAAGAAGACTCCAGCAGTATTGCCTAATCCGAGAAAACTGACTACTATATTTAGTAAATCCTAATAATGGAACAATTTCTGATAGAAGACCCACCCTACTACTATCCTACTACACGGGTCAACTTACATCATCAGAAAGAAACCCTCCAAGAATTTCATAGATAGGAAACATCCTATATTCCAAATGTGTGTATCTCTACAAGGAAATAACTCCAACTAACCAAAGAGTCAGGTCAAACGAAGTGGACATAAAGAATTGATATTTTGATTTTACCACAACAAATCTACTTCATCATATCCTTTAGGCTCATAAAGTGAAAGACCCTATCAATAAACCAAGACTCTTGAAGTTGTGGTAAGAGTCAAGGTTTAATATTTATATTCTAACATGCCGTCCCAAGTTGAGAGCCATCTTTGTGGGCCAAACACAGTGGTATTTTCTTTTTTAATGTAATCCGTGTTGTCAGCGCAAGCTAGTGGGATTCGAAGCTTAATTGCTCAGACCTACCGATACCGAATTACCAAAACTCCGAAGCTGTGGTAAGTGTAATACCCCTAGATTTACATAGTCTCATATTGGTTGGAAAGTAGGGTATGAGTTATTATATATAATACTGCCTATGATCCAAGAGCACCTACTAAACTATAGCACTTTTGGTGAGGTTGTGCCCTGTGGTGGGGCTGTAGTTAGGTTCTGTAGGGCTTGGTGCGTTACAAATGGTATTAGAGCCGACTTTCGACACCGATAGTGGAATCATAGGGGGTGTACACATTGGTGGGGCCAAAGACAGTACGCTGGTAGGATGACCAGGTCAGTACGCTGGTGGGACCAGGATAGTGGCATCCATGTGGACCACATCGACTAGAAAGGAGGTTCTGGTTAGATGAAGGATCCGAGCTTAGCGAGCATGCTAAATCCAACAGAGGGGTGATTGTAATACCCCTAGATTTACATAGTCTCATATTAGTTGGGAAGTAGGGTATGAGTTATTATATATTAGACTGCCTATCTATGATCCAAAAGCACCTACTAAGTTATAACACTTTTGGTGAGGCTGTGCCATGTGGTGGGGCCGTGGTTAAGTTCTGTAGGGGCTCGGGGCGTTACAGTAAGAGTGAGGGTTTAGTATTTATATTTTAACACATATTTTCTTGTATATCCCAAAATAAAGACCCAACTCTAAATTCATCATATACAAAACTAAATCAAAACCCCAATATCAGAACAAACTAGAAGGAACACATATCAGAAAACACGAATTAAGAGACGCCCGTATAAAAAATTCGTGGGAAAATTGACGAGATCAAAGTATAGAAATCATTACCCTCATTTCACTGGTGCCGAAGAAGCTATCAAACAGCTTACGGAAAGCTTGACCCATGCCCACCAATCTCTCACAATCTCTTAAAATCTGCAAATATTTGGGATTGTTCGACAAATTCCAGAGTAAAATCTCTCTCTCTCTCTCTCTCTCTGTATGGGTCTTGATTTGATTTTTATTACATCTCTGTCTTTCTTCGTTATTGATTTTGTGGAATTCGTAAATCCATCCAACGATATGTTCGTCAGCAACATCGACCGTCCATTAATCCTAAATTCAATTTCGACGGCTGTGATGAGTTATGACATCGTCAAATCCTTTCTTTGTGGGCCCTGCTGTTGGACAATTGTAGCTGGAATGGGTCTTCCTTTCTTTAGACTTGGGCCCTTTCAAAGTTCGAAGTGGCTTAAGAGGAATTTACAATATCTCCAATCTCTATAACATTACATATCTCTAATAATATTGTAATGGAAGAGGGGCTTAGTATCATTTGTGAATCTATCAACGCGTGTGACGCACGTACGTAACTAATATGTAAGAGATTTTTGAGTCCTCACTATGTCAGCGTTTTTATTTTTTATTTTAAAAAAATTATTAAGACGTGCATTGTCCGTTCATAACTAATATAAAAGATGTCTCAGATTCGAAACCATCCTACATCAAAATTTTTATTTTAAAAAATACATATTTATTAAGACGTCCATCGCACGTGTAAATTACTAGTATATATATAGAGAGAGAAATTAACTATTAGGTGGGTTTATAGGGAGAGCACGGGGGGGTGCTGTGTGTGCTGCACATGTTGGGGAAAAGGCAGTGTGTATGTATATGTGGGTGTTTTGTATTGTGTGTTTGGTGTTGTGTGTGGTGTGGGTTCTTTGTCCCACATCGGTGAGATGAAAGTAGTGTATAAATTTATATAGATTTGCCAAATACCTTAACGTATCTGAAAGCTATAGCACTTTTTGTGAGACAAGTTTGTGGTGGCAATTGTTAGCATTTGTTTTATTCGCATGTGCACACGTGTAGTTGGGTGCACAACTGCGC
The DNA here is from genome assembly GCA_017893485.1 of Hemerocallis citrina. Taxonomy (NCBI): domain Eukaryota; kingdom Viridiplantae; phylum Streptophyta; class Magnoliopsida; order Asparagales; family Asphodelaceae; genus Hemerocallis; species Hemerocallis citrina. Next base: position 1,014,489 of record CM030362.1, read on the forward strand.
CGGGCTTGGGACGTTCCCTATGCAATATTTGCACACACATAATTTTTTAAAATGAGAAAATAACAAAGCTTTTTTTTTGTTGTTGTTGAAAATTTTATATAATAACATGTATAAAATATTGCAATATTTTTAGATTTGATTAACAAATAAGATTCTAGTTTAAAATTTGTAAGGATAAAGCGGTAAGTGGTAGGTTTATCTCTAGCATTGTTATCAAGTCGGTCAGGTCGGGTCATGTACTACTGAACCCGGACCTGCTTCTCTAGTGGTCCAAATATTGGACCCAGACCCTACCCGACCTGTAAGAATTGGATCCGGGCCCTGTTAAAAATGCTACCCATCGGGTTCAGGTAACGGCGAGCGTGTGGTGTCGGACAGGAAAGGGAGGTTGGGCATGTTGTTTATTCTTTTCTCCTTGTTTTTTTTTAATCGGGAAGTTATGAGTTTTTTTCTTTTGTTTGGGTTCAAGTCAGGTCCATTTTGAGCTGAACCAGACCTGCCCCAAAAATATGAAGGGGTTCTATTTAGGACCCGGACCCTACCCGCAATAGATCAAAAGTCCGGGTCCGGGTACGGATCGGGTCCATTTTTTGTAGACTCAGACTCGATATGAAAATATGAACGGATCCTATTTTAGGACCTAAATTCTACTAGCAATAGACCATGTTGATTTCTGTCCAATGTCGTGTCCTCGGTTTTCGGTTTCGAATTTTTGTGACAGTACTAGTTACCTCCTACATTTGCGGTTTTTTTTAATATTTATTTTAAAAAGAAGAAATGAGGAAAAAAAATATTTTGAATCAAAAGTGGTCTTAGCATAATATATAGTATAGATAGTATAACTATGTACAATATTGTACATAACTTATAAAAATGAAAAAATAATAAAACTATTTCTGAAAAATTCACCTAATATCATCTATGCATTATTGCACGATTTTTTTCAAGTTTGATTAAGGGATACAATTTCTATTCAAAATTTGGATAGACCAAGAGTGTGGAGTTTTCTCCTACATTTGCTATCATTTTTTTATTTTAAAAAGAAGAAGGAGAAAAATCCTAGACAAAAGTGGTTTAGCATACTATATTGTATGGATACTACAATGTGAAAGTTGGGGTTGTATAATTTGTAGACAAATTGTAATTTGTAGACAATCAACTGTTTAATTTCAATCATTCATTTTTAAGTGGGAGTTATATTAACCAATCATTTACTTAACTATTGTTAGTTACCATAATATCCTCAAAATTTAAATTTATTTACGACATAATTATTTACAAAATTTTCACGCAGATAAAATAAAAGTTGATGTGCAAAGGAATGTCTTAAGTTCGAGGTCAAATTATGTTTTAGTATTTACTTATAAAATTAAAAAAAATTATTAGACCATGTATCGCACATGCAGATTACTAGTTTATTTACTACTGGTTTATTTATAGGAAGAAAAATTTGTTGTTTTAAATTTCTTTAGTGGTTGTGTGCTATTAGTTTTACAATTTGTAAAATTGGGTCTCGTTGTACATACTTTTTGTTGTTAATATATTTGGCTGGAATCTTACAATTCCATCCTCGTTATCAAAAAAAAAAAAAAAAAATTCTTCAGTGAGTTGAGATTTTTTTTTTTATCTATGTCAAGAGTCTAATGTAAATCCAACGACAGAAATTTTTATATTAATCAGGATCAATTCAACTAAACTAGCCTAAGTTATAATGCGAAATAGAACATATTTTAACACGCTTTTTGTCCTAGGAGAATTCAGTTTTAACCTGTAACAGAAAGTTGTAATGCTTGTCAAGTCTGGAAATTCAAAACTGCTCGTCTCAAGGACATGTCTCTTCAAAAACAGTGTGAACTTACATTCCAAACTGTAATAACCTTCCTCCTCCTATAGAAAAAATGGAGCTCCTACCAACTATCCAACCTTCTTCCTCCCAGCACCAGCCAATCTCTCCACCAAATCCATCGACCTTCCCTTAAACCTTCAAATCTCAACCTACAAGTTCTCTTCTCCACCTTCTGACCAAAACCAATGCTGCCTTGATTCTTACCTTCACCACTGACCTCGGAACACCACACAACTATCCCATCTAGTTCTTTAACCGGCTGCTGTGTTCCACATTTCTGCCCATCCAACATGCTCTCACTCCAAGAGATGAGTGGGTGCGGGCCCAATGAGAGGGTCCGCCACCCACAAACCCCTACACCTCCTCCAAATACTGCGACTGCGGCTACAACTACTGCATTGGCCTCTACAACCCCTGAGAAACCACTACCTATACAACCCCCCGTCACACACCTTGCTGCCGTGAAGACACCAACAGCTTCAGCTCTGGTCCCCCCTCCTCTTAACTCTCACTCCAGTGAGGGAGGAAGTCGAGAACTCAGAAGAGATCACTATCCGACGCGTGCTCATCATAGAATGCATCAGCGTCTTATGGGGAGGAATGTCGTTCATCATCGTTCTTCGGAGGAGGCTTCCAGGGGCCATGGTCACCAATGAAGGCACAGGGTGCATTACGAGGGGGGGGCCCAACGAGGGGGTCCCCCTACTGGCCAGGTGAGGCGTAGGAGAACCACCCCCACTGAGCCAAGCTTCCCCCAGTATAAGGAGCAGACTAGGGGAGAGGCCAATGCTGTTGATCGCAACAATCAACATTTTAATAGGTCTACTGTCTTACCCTACAACAGCTCCAACTTTCCTTTGCACAAACATCATCAATCTCCACCGGCACACAACTCCAAACCTACTGAGTTTCTCCATCTCCCACCTAAGGCCAATGCCAAACCACACAATTCCGTCGGCATTTCTAATCACAAAAAACATCACTCTCACCCTAAGACTCAATACAACAGTGTTGCTCATAGTGATCACCCCTCCAAATCTTACACCAACACCAATCCGACCATCCAACCTTCCCTTCAACCTCATCAAAATGCCCACCTTAACCTCACCACCTGTCTACTCCCCAATCCGTCATCTCTGAGAAGCCCTGCACCCAAAGCTCTAGTCGAGCATACCACGCAAGGGGTCACGCTATACGGGAGTTCGGGTGTTAGGGATGCTGGAGTTGAGGAGGGGGAGGGGCAGTGGATCCAGGTGGGGCGAAAATATAACAAGAGAGAAGGGAGCTTTACTAACCATCAACCTGACCAAGCGACCCGTAAAAAGAAGCAAAGAAAGAGCAAGAGGCAGCCGGCGCCGTGCTTCAATTGTGGGGACCTAGGCCACTTCAAAAGCGAATGCACCAAAGAGCCACATTGTCTAAAATGTATGAAATGGGGTCATTTATCGTACGTCTGTACCAATGTAATCGAAACCCATAGTGATGAGGAGAGGTTAGTGAATCGTGGAAGATCCCCAGACTCGTCGTCGGTGATACGACTATCCAGGAGCCTGGACATCATTAAAAGTGAAGAAAGGTGGCTTAGACAGTGGTGCGTCGTGGCCAAAGTCATCAAAGGTAGACCATCGGAAGCCCACGTCATGCAAGCGCTAGCGGAGAGATGGCCGATGAGCGCTCACGGCGATTGGGTAGCCAAAAAATTATGCCATTTGCAATTTCTTATCTCATTTCCCTCGCTGGAGAAAGCAACAGAAGTAATCAGGATGGGTAAAGTGGAGTTTGGGCACTTTCAACTAGATTTCACGGAGTGGACTCCGACGTTTGGTGCAGAGCTCCCCCAAGGTGAGAAGTTTTGGATATGGATACACAATGTCCCCTTGCATTTCTGGAAGAAAGAAGCCCTCCAAGAAATTGTAGCAGACTTTGGGTCGGTGGTGAAGATTGACGAAAAGACAGTGAGGAGATCAGAGATTGTGTCGGCGAGGCTACTAATCAGAAGCACTGATATTGCTCTCATGCCGCGCTTCGCCAAGGTATTTTCCTTCGACGAATCGTATCTCATCAGATTCGTCCTTGATAGGCGAGATGAAACACCAAAGGAGCTGGTGGAAGCCATCCCCCCCTCACCCTCCTCAGCTCTTAGAGATGACAGATCATACCAACAGGTAGTATCGCCGAGTAAGGAGCTCACTATTGATGGATCCCACGAAGTGGAACGGGCTCACAGAGAGATTATCGAGGCAGCTAAGGGACAGGGGTGGCGGCCTGGTACTGCGGCGGGTGGATCATCTGGAATTCCGAACAAGCATGGTGAAGGAAAGGCTCGTCCCGCTGAATCCAACGGTCAAGAACTCACTAGAGCCCCCAACGCATTAGATCCAACGGTGAACCAGTCCTACAGGCTTGATTTGGAAAGATCGGAGAGCTCCATCTCAAGAAGAGGCAAAAGTACTGCTACAAATGGTGGCCAGGCCCTTCTGCAGTCACAGGAGGTGTGCGCAGTGGCCCAGAGGGGAGCTGCAGGAAGCACACCCACCATTAATGGCAACACCCAGCTCTTCCACAGCATGCAGGCTTTGGGAGGGGGGTTGGTGGAGGAATCTACTACTTTGGGGGAAAAAACAAGTGAGAGACCAATCTCGACCAAAGAGTGGGTTTCACAAAGATGGTTTCCATCAGAAAAAGAGAAAGAAACTTCTGAGAAGCAGGGGGGAAAAGAGACAGTAACAGCTTTGAGAAATGAGGCAGAAATCTCTATGGGGAAAGCGACGAGAGTGGTTCGTTTCAACCAGAGCGAAAAGAGCAACTCCGAGAAAGCTCTCACCACTGCTGAAGTAGGTAGTAAAGCTACTTTGTTGGGGAAAGAAGAAGAGAAGAGGGACTGCAATGAAGCAGATGAACAGTCTGTCTACTTTGAACAAGATGAAGGTAGTCGAAGTGGTGCAAGGGGTCTCACGCCGAAGGTAATGAACCAAAAAGAACTTCAACCCACCGAAACCCCCATCAATGTTTCGCTGCCACGTGTTGAGCAAGATCGGTTGGTTATGATGCCAAGTAAAGAGGACAGGGTGTGTGTCGCACCCACCGTCACTACCCCCAATCAAAGGGTGACAGATGGCAGGGGTGGCAGGGGCGGTACGCTTACCGACCCGCTGCTTCATTCGAGGAGCGCAACGATCGGGACTGGCGGTATGATATACCGCTGAGATAATTTTGTTAACGCAATTGATGAAGGCACTACTGATGGGCCTAGAAGTGGGCTATTTATTGATGGTAGTGGGCCCAAATAGGGGTCCAAAATGCCTTTTACTGTTCAGGGGTCTTGTAATACTAAGGATTCGAGCATCACGACACAACACCAGACTGGGTGTGGGCCCAACGAGGGGACCGCAATAGACAAGACTACTATTATTATTATTGAGTCTACAAGCGACGGGCCCAATGAGGAGTCCGTGGTGAAAGTGCACACTCTTAATGAAGAGTCCATACTCACAGACAGTGATGAGGATCCAGCAGGACGGCTTAATCTAGAAGAAGAGTTCTCTTTCTCTGAGGAGGAATCAGAGGATGCCGAGTTCATTGCTAACACCCAGAGGGAGATCTCGCCGGAGGTTATCCTGTCCACAATTCCAGATTCAGCCCCAGGATATAGCTCGGGATAGTCTCGAAGGGCGGTTGGATTCAGAGTTCAGCAATCACCCAAGCGGGCTCATGTGGAGTCCTTGGATGACTATCTTGAGGTCGCCGCTGCAGCAAAGGCCGCTAGGATCGATAATGGAGGTACGACAAGTTATTTAGCTTCTATTTTAAATTGCATGTCAGACTCTGATGTTTTGTGTCTAGCTATCACATGTGGGTTAGAGGTATGGGACACTGAACGTATTGCCTTACTCCTCAATAAAATTCGGGGTTGGGAAACACAAAGAGTTAGGACCTGTGACGATAACGCTCTTGGAGACGGTGCGGGGACGACTATCATTCAAGAGGATGTAGCCGGCCCTACACCCTCTCCAACGATCTCTGATGACAATACCCCCCAATGAATACACTATTTTGGAATGTTCGGGGATTGGGGAATAGGGGAAAGAGAGATATGGTGAGGGATGTCATTAGCAATTCCAAGGCGGAAGTAGTAGGGTTGCAGGAGACCAAACTCCAGTACGGGCTCAAACTCAAAAGAGTTGGCGGTAACAGAATCAAGGAGTGGTTGTTACGCCCTTCTGTCGGAGCCTCAAGGGGGATTGCTATAGGATTCAATTCGGATATTCTCTCCTGCGAAGAGGAGCACTGTGGAACGTTCTCCTTGACTGCCCGACTTAAGCGACGTTCCGATGATTGGATGCAGACGGTGACTATTGTCTACGGACCGAATGTGGCAACAGACAGAGAGGCCTTCTGGCAAGAACTTGCAGACATTCGGCAGCGCTGGTCAGGACCTTGGATTGTGGGTGGGGATTTCAACATCACTAGATTTGCATTTGAGCACAAAGGGAGAGGCACTAGCGATAGGCACAGAGAGAAGTTCAATAGAGTGATCACGGAACTAGAACTGATTGATATCCCAATCAATGATAGACTTTTTACTTGGTCTAATTTGCAAGCGGCTCCGGTTATGGCCAAGGTGGACAGGATTCTAGTCTCTATGGATTGGGAAGCTAAATTTCCTCTCGCGTCGGCTAGAACGATCCCTAGACCAACTTCATATCACACCCCGATCCTTCTCGATGTGGGGAATCGGGGAGCCCGCAAGCCTAGGAAATTCAGATTTGAAAAAGCCTGGCTGAAAATTCAGGGATTCCATCATATGGTTATGGAGAATTGGGCACTCCCAATGGCCGGCAGGGACGCGGCATCCCGATGGTGTGGAAAAATTTGAAGACTGAGAAAGAGGCTCTGTAGATGGAATCGGTCTAGATTCTCGAACATCTAGCGTGATAAAGAGTACTATCTAGAAGGAATTGATGAGCTTGAGAGGGTGGAAGAAACTAGAGTCCTATCGCAGGAAGAGTGAAACAGTCTATTAGAACTTCGAGATAACATTGCCAATCTGTATAGGCTAGAAGAGATCAAATGGCAACAAAGGTCCAGGATTTCGTGGCTCAAAGAGGGAGACGCGAATACGGCATACTTTCACCGTGTTGCAAGTGTAAGAAGGAGATCCAATCTTATCCTATCTATTCAAACAGTTACAGGAACATCGCAGGGCGAAAAGGTGATTTCCACAACCTTCCAGACATTCTATAAGGGTCTATTCGGGAGAAAAAATGACTTTAGGATCCCAATGAGTGAGGACTTCTGGCAGGAGTATCAGAATGTACCAGGTCAAAACTTTTCCGCCCTGGAGGCACCTTTCACGGAATTGGAGGTCAAAACGGCCATTAACCAGATGGGAGCGGACAAGTCGCCTGGGCCAGACGGCTTTCCTATGATGTTCTTCCAAGTGTTCTGGGAAGAAATTAAAGGAGAATTTATGGATCTAATGATGGAATTTTATCACAATAACCTTAGGCTTGGAATGTTCAACTTTGCAGAAGTTGTGTTGATTCCCAAACGGGAGGACTCTAAGTGTGTCGGAGATTTTAGACCAATTAGCCTGATAAACTGCTCGGCTAAGATCATCACTAAGGTCCTAGCTATCCGCTTGGGAAGCATTATGGACAGTCTTATCAGTAGAACACAGACGGGATTCATTAAGGGCAGATGTATCCTAGACTGCGTGGCTACTGCTGAACAAGTTATCCACCACTGCCACAAGAGCAACTCCAAGAATTTCCTCCTCAAGCTGGACTTTGAGAAGGCTTACGACTCCGTTGACTGGGAATGTTTGCTAGAGGCTCTCAGAGGGAGAGGTTTTGGGGACAAATGGATAAGATGGATCAAACAATGTTTACATTCTAGCAAAACGGCAATTTCAGTGAATGGGAGACCCTATCCATCGTTCCCTTGCAAGCAGGGACTACGACAGGGGGATCCACTATCCCCACTTCTATTCACTATTGTAGCGGATGTGCTTAGAGGAATGCTAGGAAATTGTCAAAGAAAATGGTGGATTACGCCTGTGGCCAGCAGCACTTCTAATCAGGAGTGCACGATCCTTCAATATGTTGACGATACCCTAATCTTTGGAAATGGGACTAGAGCGGAAACAATATGCTTTAAAGGGACCCTTTACTGCTTTGAAGTCTGGTCAGGCCTTAGAATTAATTTCCACAAGAGCGCGCTAGTGCCAATTTCACTTTCAGAAGTTGAAACTCGGGAGCATGCCACCATTCTCAACTGCACGATAGAAGAATTCCCAATCAAATATCTAGGGCTCCCGCTCCGACCAGGGAGGCTCACTAAGGCTGACTGGTTGCCTATTATAGACAGGGTGGAGGACAGACTGCCTGGATGGAAAGGTAAATCACTTTCTCTTGGGGGCAGAGTGGTACTCATCAACTCTGTGTTATCCAATCTGCCCATATACTACATGTCTTTTTTTGAACTCCCAAAGTGGGTGATCCAAAGGATTGACCGAATCAGAAAACGATTCCTTTGGAAAGGTGCAGACTCAAATAAGGGAGGCTACCACCTTATTAAATGGAATATCGCATGCATGAAGAAGAGGCATGGAGGGCTGGGCATCATTGACCTCAGAGACATGAATCTGGCCCTCCTGGGAAAGTGGTGGTGGAAAGTGTTTCATCACTGCGGGGAAGGATGGCAGGATTTTATTCAACCTTACCTCCGAGGGAAAGGGAAAAGAATTTTAGGCTTTCGAGTTGGGTCTAAAGTCTATCGCTTCTGGAAAGGAGTTGCCAAAGCCAGCGGACCTTTCAACTCAGCAGTTTCATCTTTGATTGGTAATGGTCGAACCACCAGATTTTGGTAGGACAAATGGTGCGGTCCTCATACTCTCAAGGAATGTTTCCCAGAGCTGTATGATAAAACGACTAGACCGAATATCTCGGTGGCGGAAACCTGGAAAAGGGGGACTTGGAGACCGTCGTTCCAAGGAATTCTTTCACCAGGTTTGCTTCAGCAACTGCATGAGTTACAAACGCGCATCGGCCAGTCCGGGGTGATATGTGCCCAAGGCCCAGATCAGATGCGTTGGGGACTCGAGAACAAGGGAGTGTTCTCGGTCAGATCACTTTACCACCGAATTCACTACCGAGGATGCAGTCCCAACTGGGCAACGGTATTATGGAAGGCAAAAACACCTCTAAAAATTAGAGTCTTCCTCTGGCTTGTGCTCAACAATGCCATACTCACTAGAGAGAACCTAGCCAAGAGGCAACCTCACATTGCGACCAACTGTGGGTTCTGCAATGTACACGTGGAAAATCTGAACCATCTGTTTCTTCACTGCACAAGAAGCAAGGCCATCATGGTAGAGGTGCTAAGAGCCCTAGGAACAAATGACTATCCAAGAGACTATGAGGAACTATGGGTTGGCCCCAGATTTGCATCAACCCGCCACGATATGAAAGATGCATGGTTTATTGCCATTGCGGCAACCACATGGGTGTTATGGCTAGATAGGAACAATTTTTATTTTCGTGCTTCATGTAATTCTATTTCTAGTAACCTTACTCATATCATGTATCTGATTTCCTTTTGGGCTACAGCTGCTGCTTCAGGAGCGAGAGGGAGGATTGCAAGGGTATTCCAGGTGGAAGAATTTGACGACGAGGAGATAGAGTTCGGGCCAACTCTGGATTGAGGAGTAGGCACCCGTACAGTATTTCATTAGATGCACGCTCTGTCTCTATATATTTTGTATTAGGCCGTTGTATTTTGTATTTTGGTTGCCTAGGGTTGGATGATGTAACCCACCCCCCAGGGTTTTGTTGGGGGTTACGTTTTATTTCCTGCACTGCACTTTTATTTTCCCGGTACTTCGGGGTTGTTTATTAATCTCTTATTAATGAAACAGGGTGGCGTTATTCCACCTTTTACCTCAAAAAAAATGACATGTCTTTTCTTCTTCTTCTTCTTTGGACGATCAGGTTTATTCGAACCTTTAAGAACAATAGAGTTGCTAGTTTTGCTGTCGTTGCATATGTTTTACATCAGAAGATCAAAATAATGCTGTCCAATAGATGTTCTTCTCGCCAATTCTGCAGATGTTGACTGAGTCAATTTCAATCGAGCCTGAACCATAATGGTCCATGATCAAAATTTTATGATTCTCATTGTAGTTGATCCATGATAAAAAAAAAAACAATGAGTTTCTCTCTCTAGAATTTTCTAGAGAGAGAAACTAGATCTCAAAGGGGAGGGAATGAAGGGGAGGGATTTAATGAAAACTCTGTTTGGTTCAAAGGAGGGGAGGGGATGGAAAATAATTATTTTCTTGTTTGGTTCACAAGGGGAGGGAATGGATTTTATAATAAAATTACTTTTATACCCTTTTGCATATAATAAGAAATTCATACAACCACTTCATACAATAAGAATTGAAACAACAACGAACTATTTAGGAGGAAAATATGTTGATGTATCAATCAAAAGAACAATCAAAAGTAAATGTCATCTTTCCCTTTTAATACATCAACTATGCAATATATTAATTCAAAAGTAAATATCATCTTTTGATAAATCAACTGTGC
>CM030362.1:1029928-1136443 GCA_017893485.1 Hemerocallis citrina
CGGCAAGCATCCAATAATCCGGGGACGAACCCCGGACCCCAACGAAGCGTTTCACGCGTCGCCGAACCCGACCTTCGTCGGGTCATTCAGAACAGAAGGGCTAGCCAGGCTAGGGGAGGGACCGCTTCCAACTCGGCCCCGAACCACTCCAGGCCTGCACAAGGGGAAAGGCCATCGGCACTCAGCCGCATCGGCCGAATTCCTACGCCCTGACCCAACCCTTCCGACCACGGCGCAGTCACTAGGGGCGAGTTCAGAAGCTTCAGAGACGAAATCATGGAGGCCCTCCATGGAGTGCCAAGGCCCGCAACCTATGGCCGACCCCCTCCAATAAGCGAAGGGAGAAGTCACACTCGTGCGCCGACCCCCCCTCCTGAGCGCACAGATGAGGTGCTCCGACGCCTCCTAGAGATGGAGAATCGAATCGAGCGCATCGACGACGGGAATCCCAACCTAGTCCAAGGTCGTGGACCTTCTCGACCTCCATTTCCGTCAACATCATAGAAGCAGAGATCCCCCGGAACTTCCGGCCTCCGCAGTTCGAGACCTACAACGGCGAGGGTGATCCAGCTGATCACATGGAGGGCTTCAAAACCCTCATGATAATTCACAGCGCTTCGGATCCCCTGCTGTGCCGAGCCTTCCCGGCCACCCTCCGGGGTCCGGCCAGGGATTGATTCTCCAAACTCTTCCCTGGCTCGATCTTCTCGTTCGACCAGTTGGAAGCCAGCTTCCTGGCCCGCTTCATCACTAGCCGGAAGGCCGAAAGGACGAGCGCTTCCCTGCTCGACCTCAGCCAGAGGGAGGGGGAGTCGCTCCATAACTTCGTCAAGAGGTTCACGATTGAGGCAAGATCCGTCTCTGCCCTTGACGCCGGGGTCGCCTCGGCAGCTTTCCGACACAATGTCCGGCACAACCAGCTAAAGGTCTCCTTAGCAAAGAGGCCACCTCTGGACTTCCCTGACCTTCTCAACCGGGTCGAGAAGTACATACGAGCTGAAGAAGCTCTTAACCCAGAGGGCAGCAAGGAAGTCGTGGGGAAGGGCAAGCGCAGGGTCGATGAGGCCGAACCTGCCAAGAAAACAGCAAAGGAAGGGGTCGGTGAGAAGAGGGCACCTCCGGTCCCTCGCTTCGAAAGGTACACTCCCTTGACACATAACGTGTCCGCCATCCTCTTAGAAATCGAAGACAAATGCCTTGTCCGACTACCTCCCCGACCAAGTAACAACAAGAAGCGAGATCAGCGCTTCTACTGCCGGTTCCACAGAGACCATGAGCACGAAACCGACCAATGTCGAGCCTTGAAAGACGAGATTGAGGCCCTCATCTCACGAGGGTACCTCCGAGAATTTACCAGAGAAGGCCCACGGGATCGGCGGGATACGAGGAACCGGAGGCTTTCACCTCCGACCCCTATTCCGAACCGTATCCAGGATCGGGATCGCTCGCCCGAAGGAGCCGTGGATACGCCATTCATCTTGCACTGTGTCCACGGGGGGCCAATGGGGGGAGAGTCAAATACTTCCCGAAAAGCCTTCATCCGAGAGGTGAATACTGTCCAAGACAACTCCCCACCCCGGTTGCAACCGGTGTCTGTCTCCTTCTCAGGAGAGGACCTCGAAGGCGTTCGCCTCCCTCATTGCGATGCCCTCGTCATTGGCCTCCACATGGCTAATTATGAAGTTCGCCGAATCCTCGTCGACAACGGTAGCTCAGTAAATATTCTTTTCCTCGAAGCCTTCGAGAATCTCAAGCTGCCCAGAGGCAAGCTGAAACCGGCCGGATATACTTTGCATGGGTTCTCCGGCGTCCCTGTCGTAATAGAAGTGATTGTTACTCTCGACGTTACCGCAGGATCGGCTCCTGTCAAGAGGACCGAGTCCATGGACTTCATTGTGGTGAACGTCAAGGCGGCTTACAACGCCATACTCGGCCGACCCGGACTGTGCTCCCTTCAAGCGGTACGTTCGGATTACCATCTGAAACTTAAATTTCCCACCCCGCAAGGGGTCGGCATAGTCCGAGGAAGCCAAGAAGCAGTGCGGTCGTGCTACATGACCACCGTCGGAGGGGGTGTGTTCCCCCTCGACGCCGTTGAGCTCGAACCCGAGAGGGACGACCCCGCTCCCTAGCCTGTCGACGAACTGGAGGAGGTCCTGTTCGGCACCGAGGTTGAATCGAAATGGTTCCGGGTGAGCCACTCGCTCCCCGAGGACTTGAAGCCAGGCATAATCGCCTGCATCCGCCGCAACGTTGATATCTTCGTTTGGAAGCCCTCCGACATGCCCGGGATCTCCGAAGACTTGATCATGCATCGGCTGAGCATCATCCCAGACTCTAAGCCGGTCGTCCAGAAGAGGCGCAAAGTCGCCCCGGAGAGGCAACAAATTGTGAAGACAGAGGTCGACAAACTCTTGACCGCTCGATTTATTCAGGAAGTCAGCTACCCCGAGTGGTTGGCTAATGTCGTCATGGTGAAGAAGGCAACCGGGGGCTGGCGGATCTGTATCGACTTCACGGATCTAAATAAAGTATGTTCGAAAGATCCTTTCCCCCTCCCCCGCATCGACGCCTTAATCGACGCAACCTCGGAGCATGAGCTACTGTCCTTCATGGACGCGTTCTCGGGGTACAATCAGATCCGAATGTTTCCACCAGACATCTCGAAGACCTCGTTCGTCACCGACCAGGACCTTTTTTGTTACCACGTTATGCCCTTCGGGCTGAAAAACGCCGAAGCCACATACCAACGGCTCGTCAACAGAATCTTCAAAGACCTGATCGACCGCAATGTGGAAGTCTATGTCGACGACATGCTCGTCAAGAGCCGGGCCGGGCCGGACCACGTCGCCGACCTCAAGGAAGCCTTCGGGGTCCTCCGGCAACACAACATGAGGCTCAACCCGGCTAAGTGCGCCTTCGGCGTCTCCACTGGGAAATTCCTGGGGTTCATCGTCAGCTAGCGCGGCATCGAGGCGAACCCCGAGAAAATCCAAGCTATTATTAACATGGCCCCACCCCGGAATGTCAAGGAGGTTCAGAGACTTACAGGCCGGTTGGCTGCAATCGGCCGTTTCCTCTCCAAGTCAGGGGAGAAGTCTCTCCCCTTCTTCAAGGCCCTACGCGGAAAAGGGGGCTTTGAATGGGGTACCCATCAATAAGAAGCCTTCGAACAGCTGAAGCAGTATCTCGCCAACCCTCCTCTCCTCAGCAAGCTCGAGCCGGGCGAACCACTATGGCTCTACCTGTCCGCCTCGGATAGCGCCCTCAGCGCCGTCCTCGTCCGAGAAGAGGAGGGGGTTCAGAGACCATTGTACTATGTGAGCAAAGTCCTGCTCCCCGCCGAGACGAGGTACGCAAAGATAGAGAAGGTGGTCTATGCTTTGGTCATGGCAGCCCGGAAGCTTCGTCCCTACTTCCAGGCCCACTCCGTCCAAGTACTGACCGACCAGCCACTGAAGACTGTCCTCCACAAGCCCGAAAACTCTGGCCGCTTAGTCAAGTGGTCAATTGAGCTGAGTCAGTTCGACATCAGCTATCAGCCGAGGACGGCCATCAAAGGGCAGGCCCTCGCCGAGTTCATAACTGAGTGCACCGTTTCAGAGCAGCCCAACATCGGGGGCTCGGATCCGACCTGGGAGGTCTTTGTCGATGGATCATCCTGCGAAACGGGGAGTGGGGCTGGCATCATCCTCCGAGGCCCCGACCAATTCCTACTTCAATACTCCCTCCGCCTCAACTTTTCGGCCTCCAACAACGAGGCGGAATATGAGGCCATGATCGCCGGACTGACCCTAGCACACCGAGCCGGTGCCCAGCAAATCCGAGCCTACAGCGATTCTCAGCTCGTGGTCAATCAGATCACCGGGGAATACGAGGCTCGCGACGACCGGATGATACGGTACTTGGCCATGGTCCGACGACTCCTGGTGTCCTTCAGTTGCGCCACGGTTACCAGAGTCCCTAGGGAGCAGAATGCCCAGACAGACGCATTGTCCAAACTCGCCTCTTCCTCCTTCGAGGGTCTCGACCAGACGGTGCTCATAGAAATCCTCCTAAAGCCAAGTATCAACGACCAAGGCCAGGAGGCAATGTGTGTGCAAGGCGTTGCCAGTCCAGACGACTGGACCACCCCCATCCGGAGATTCTTGATTAATGCCGAGCTTCCTGAAGACCGGGCCGAGGCCAGACGTGTCAGGGTCCGAGCTGAAAGGTTCGTCATGATTGATGACATCCTCTTCAAACGCCCATATACCTTGGCCAACGGCAAACCATACCTCCGCTGCCTCACCAGCGACGAGGCCAGCTACGCGCTAAAAGATCTTCATGAGGGGATCGGCGGATGCCACATGGGGAGCAGGACACTCGCTCGGAAGGCCCTGAATCAGGGGTACTATTGGCCGACCGCTCCAAGACTCGCAAGACCTAGTCAAGAGGTGCGGCCCATGCCAAAGGTTCTCCCCTATCAAGAGGCTTCCTCAAGCCAATCTCTGATCCCTGGCTAGTCCTACGCCATTTGCCATGTGGGGCATGGACCTTGTGGGCCCCTTCCCAGTGGCAGTAGGGAAAAGAAATTCTTGATAGTCGCCATCGACTACTTCACCAAGTGGGTCGAAGCCGAGCCCCTGTCCAGCATCACCGAACGCCAAGTACAACAATTCTTTTGGAAGAACATCATTTGCCGGTTCGGAATCCCTCGGGTCCTCGTCACGGACAACGGAACCCAATTCCAAGGTCAGAACTTCCAAACTTTCTGCGCAGACATCGGCATCCAGCAACGCTTCTCCGCTATTTGCCACCCTCAGTCCAACGGCCAAGCGGAGAACGCGAACAGGCAAATCCTCGACGGCCTCAAAAAGCGCCTCGACAGTTCCCCCAAAGGGCTGTGGGTCGAAGAACTAACTAGCGTGCTATGGGCGCACCGAACCACCAAGAGGATCCCCACGGGGGAGACACCGTTCAGTCTGACCTATGGGACAGAGGCAGTTATCCCCGTCGAGGTCGGCCTGCCTTCTCCCCGTATCATAGCCTTCGACGAGGCTGACAATTCGTCTAGCCTGAGGGCCAAGCTGGACCTCGTCGCCGAGGTTAGAGAGAAGTCTTCGATCCGAAGAAGCATCTACCAACAACGGATCGAGAAGTTTTACAACAAGAAGGTCCGCCCCACAAACATCAAGGCGGGGGACCTCGTGTTGCGGAAACTGTCTGTCTCCGACCCAACCAAGAAGAGGAAATTGGCTCCCAACTGGGAAGGCCCATACCGGGTAGTCGAGGCCGTACGCCCTGGTACGTACCGACTGGCGGATATGGACGGCCGACCGATCAGCCGACCCTGGAACGCCGAGCACCTAATGAAGTTCCTGGAGGGACGAACATAGGTTCTAGCTTGGCTAATGTAAATAATATTTTTGTAAGCTGTCATGTGTAAAGGGCCGTTTTAGCGACCCTCCCTATCATATATGAAAGAAATCTCTTTTTGTCAAACTCTAAACGCCTCGGCAGGTCCGACCTAACACCGGACAACGGGATTGCTTTCTCAAAGAGCTTCGGCACCCGGGTCCTCACTCCGGTGCCGTCCCCCAACGTCTCGGTAGGTAGGAACCATCTTCAGGCCAGGGAGTCTTCCTAGCGCCCCGCGCCGACCCCGCACGGATCGACGGGGCCGAACCTCACTCCCGCCATCATTCACTACACTATTGACCAGAGCAAAGAATGAAAAGAATTCTTTATTCATACTCCCTTATTAGTTCTGAAAAAACAAACAAAGACCGTTACAGGACCACTCCACTCATTTCAAACTGAAGGAAGCCGCCATCTTAGGGCCCCTCGGGTCCGACGAATGGTGGGACCACTCCGACCGAACGACTAGGAGCCCTTTCCTCGTCATGGTGGTCCTTAGGCTCAGCCACGGTCGACACACCAGCCACGGAGCTCTGGGCATCAACGGGTCGCACACGCTCCAGCAGCAGCAGCGCAGAGGGAACCCCCTCCGCTCGCCGACCCCCCGAGGAAGATGTCGAGACACCCAGCATCGTCTTGTAACGGTGTATCTCCATCTCCTTCTTCACAATAACATCACGAAGTAGCCTCTCAGAGGGGGGCCTCTGCACCGATGCACTCGACATGGTATATCCAAGACCGACACTCCCGAGGTCCCGATCCACCATCGCCCTCCTCAGCCGGCTCGCCTCCTCACTTAGGGCTTCAGACTTGTTCCGATAATAGTTAAAGGCCGCATCAGTGTCACGAGCTCCCTTTCGGTAGCAAACCAACGTGGCCTCCAGGGCCTCAACCTTGCTCCGGAGCCATGCCACGTCGGAACGACAGGGGTCCACCTCGGGAAGGGGAGCCGTAACCTACAAGAGAACCAGTGCGGTGGCCAGTCCGCGGTGGGCAAATACAATCGAGAGATGGAAAAAGAAAGACAAAACTATACAACTTATTTTCCCACCTCAACATCGGCCGGGTTCACAGGGAGGTCGGCAGCCGGGTCATCAACGGGCCCTTCTTCATGAGGAGTCTTTAGTGTCCCCTCGATCTCCATGTCGTAGTCGAAGTTGGACATGTTGATGGTTGGGTAGAAGTGCCTCACATGACTGAGGGCCTTCGCATAGCACTCGTCCTGGGCTTTAATCACCAGGTTCTGACCCACCTCAGTCAGCTCCTCCTTCTTCTTGACGAACTTCTTCTTCTGAGCCGCCATCTTCTTCGCCCATTCCGCCTCCTTGGCATCGAACTCGGTCTTCATCTCCGTCTCCCTCTTATGCGAGCCTTCGAGCTCTATCTTCTTCTCCTTCATCTCCTGCACGGCCTTGTCAGCCTGGTCTCGCTCCCGCTTCAAGGCCGCCTCATAAAGGCCTCTCACGTGGGCCCCTGCACGGTCGCCTGCAGTAACCAAACACTACTAAGAAAGCCTCCTTTACGACATAATCACAAGGCAAGCGGGGTCGGCAGACTTACCAGCACATTAGCCTGCGCGAGGCGCGTGTACGCATCCTCCAGGCCCTCGGCGTTCATCTCCGTGCGGTCCCGAGGGGTCGCCAGCTTATCCGCCACCTCGACAGCCTGGCGCCCTCAGGTTAAGCAGTCACCCTCAAGGATCGACCAAGCCGGTACCCCCGGTCGCCGCAACCTCTCCTCTACCTCTGACCCCACCAGGGGACCCTTCCCCTTGTCAAGATCAGCTGCCTTGCCCGGGTCCGAGCTCTTCCGAGCAGCCACCACCTTGCCCGTCTCCGAGCGTGTCCTCTTGGCCGGAGGCTCGTCTGGGGCCTCGGAGACCACCTGGGATGACCCCCTCGTCCTCATCGCGTCCCCCTTCGCCTCGGCCTTCTGCTTCTTCATGGCGAGCCTCTTTTCCTTGATTGATTCTGGATCCATACCTGCGAAAAGATCAATTAAGAACAATGAGCGCAAAAGAATAGTAAATCAAGAAATGAACAACTACATACAAGACACGGCGGGGCTCCGTCCGGCGCTGGCCAGGTGACCCTCCGTCACCTTCGGCCAACTGATACTATGCGACAGACGGAGGCGCTCAACAAACCCCCACTCCTCGGCCGTCAGGTCCCTCGGCCTCGGCGCTTTGAAGCTCGGCTTAGAATGGTTCCATCGAGTAGGGATGTTCCAAGGCTCCTCGCTCCGGATCACCAAATATTTCTTCTTCCACTCCTTGATGGAGTCTGGGTGACCGTGGACGACCTTCCCTTTACTCCAAGGCGAGATATAATAAACACCCTCTGACTCCCCCGACGAGCTGATCATCAACATCGCTCGGAACACATTCAGCCGGAGGGGTACCTTCTGCTCCTCGCATAACAGCACGAAGCAGATGATCTGCTTCCAGGAGTTCGGCCCATACTGCATCGGCGCCAGGGACGCCCAATTCAACACCTCCCGAACAAACGAATGGACCGGCAGCCTCAGTCCAGAGATGAAGGCGTCCACGGGGAAGACGCAGTACCAATCAGGCAGAGGGTCGGTCGGGCGCAGGGTAGAGCTCGGCAGCATGAGCTCGTAGCCGTACCCTATGTGGTACGCCAACTGCAAGACCTCCAAGTCACCAGCCTCCAAGACGGTCGGAAGCGTGTCCATCTTCACCCTCTTCCGGCTCGGCGAAGACGGTTGGACCCCAAAAAGCTCCTTATCGGAAAGGTCATCGGGGTACCGACGGAACGGCTTCGGTTGCACGGGCGACCCTGTCATTAAGTTGCGGTAAACGGGCGCCTGGCTCGAGCCACCGGTCCTCGACCCCTTCTTCCTCGGAACCCTCTTCTTCTTGGCTCTTTCCGGCGAGGGGGCAGATAATCGCCCCAGGACGGTCGGCGTGGAGCTCGAACCCACACCCTGACCTGTGGATCTCCCCCCCGCACCTCCTATCCGAGCCCCTTCGGCTTTACCCTCGCCTGTGCCACCCTCCTCTCCGAAAGTCGATTCTAGAATCTCGACTTCGTCTGAACTATCGCTTGCCTCCTCGGACTCACTGCTCTCCACAACGAAAGGTTTCCGAGAGCGTAACGGCCTCACGTTGTATACCGGCTCCTCCTCGCATACTGGTTCCTCCCACGAAGTCGAATCGGAAGGCTTCACATCATGTGCCGACTCCTCCTCGCACACTGGCTCCTCCCACGAAGTCGATTTTGAGGCAGGGTTCCCTTCCCTTCTCGACGTCGACGCAGAAGAGCCAGACTGAGCCCTAGCCATCTGTGCCTAACAAAAGAAACTTACAAACTAACCTTTGGGAAGCCTCGGACTGACGAGTCGGTGCCGCTAAAACAGTCAAAGTCGAGCGCTGAAGTGTTTGATTTCGTTTTAAGAAGGCAGCAGGAGAGAAATGAGCAGAATAGGGAAGAGGGGGGGATATTTATAGAGGGAGAGGTGACGCCTCGATATTCGCGTTACTGTTCCTCAAATAACGCACGTCTGCCACCAATAGAAATGCACCACGTCATCCTCAAAACGGGCGCTGCTGACGTCACCTAGCGCCGGTTGGAGACCCCTCAGGGGTCGGTTCGGATGAAGTGTTCAGTGCAGAAAATTTTTTGCTTAAAGATTTAAGGCACCGTCCTTAGACAGGCGCCCCGGGCTCCAGGACTCGGTCGGCTCCCCTCTCACCCACGAGCAGCTCGGGGCTTACGGCCTCGGCAGCCGAAACCCCGAACTGTTCGAGGGTGGGAGAAAAGCCACCATCGCCTAGAACCCTATCGGAAAACAGATCGGCCCACCTCCCGTCTCTAACTCCTTTGGGCTGACAACCATCGGAAAGCGTCAGCACCAGAAGGAAGACAGAGATCGGAGATGACCCATCTATCCGAGGCTCCTCAGCACCAGGTCCGGAATTCGGTTGATACCCCTCCCATCCTGATCCCTCTCGGGCAGACAGTCGTGTCAGGACCGTCTGACCCGAAAAAGGATCCGGACGGCAAAGTCACCACCAATCCGAGGTCCTCAGGGTTAAAACCTTTCAGCACCTTGTCCCCCCGAGTCCGGACTACGGCTGCCATCTCTTCTGCCTTGTTCTCCCCCGACCCTGACACTCACCTCGAGGCCGTCAGGGACGGGAGAAGAACAAGGCAATAGAGTGACGATCCGTCCAATGCTCTCAGGGTCAAAATTTTGCAAGAGACAGACGTCCGCCGAAACAGACACCTCTGGTGGCCGTTGGACCACCCTTGCTGTGATCAAACCCGCTGTGGTGAAAGGGGTATTTATAACCTTCCCCATAGACTGGCCATTATGACATTGGGAAAGCCAAACGACAGAAGCCTAAGCGCCATGCATTTATTAGGCGGCGCCATTAATGCCCCTAGGAAGTGGAAACATCACACAGATCCCGGAGCGCCTTTAATGCTCCGCGAAGACAGCAGGCCACCCCGCTCAAACCTTCTAAGGCACAACGGTTCACCATCACCCTTGCCGACCCATAATCCCTCGCCAGCTCGAGGTTCGGTCTAGCACCAGAGTAGTCTTCTCAGGACGGCACAACGGTTCGCCATCACCCTTGCCGACCCATAATCCCTCGCCAGCTCGAGGTTCGGTCTAGCACCAGGGTAGTCTTCTCAGGAAGGCACAACGGTTCGCCATCACCCTTGCCGACCCATAATCCCTCGCCAGCTCGAGGTTCGGTCTAGCACCAGGGTAGTCTTCTCTGGAAGGCACAACGGTTCGCCATCACCCTTGTCGACCCATAATCCCTCGCCAGCTCGATGTTCGGTCTAGTACCAGGGTAGTCTTCTTAGGAAGGCACAACGGTTCGCCATCACCCTTGCCGACCCATAAACCCTTGCCAGCTTGAGGTTCGGTCTAGCACCAGGGTAGTCTTCTCAGGAAGGCACAACGATTCGTCATCCCATTTCCACGACCATAAGCACTCCTCCACGGCCGACTCCCGCATCCCCGCAGGAGTGGGGGGCTTGTGTGGTAGGGTAAAAATGTCCTGGGGCCCAGCCAAGGCCCAGGATGGCTCACTCGAAAAGAAAAGAAAAAACAATCCGGCTCGGCCCCGAACCACTACAGCCTCGGCACCGAGCCGTAAAATCACCCCTACAGAACTGGTCTCCTCGTATCCGACGAGCCTCGATGGCCCTCGGCCTCCGATCCGCGACAGCCCCACGGGCCGTCCGCCCAGTCTGGCAAGAAATGAGGATGACCTGGCACGACCTAGGCCATCCGATTCTCCCATAGGCACAGGAGCCCCATGATCAGCCATGTCAGCTCCAAATACCACCTACGGCTCTGCCACGTCAGCCCTGTACCGCTCTTGGTGCTGCCACGTCCGCCCTAAACCCCCTGGGCCTCCTGCCACGTCAGGCCCATGGGCTTTCGGGTTCAGACCCGGCCCCCAGGCGGATCCAAACCCGGTTGGGATTCCCTATAAATACCAGACCCTCACCCACCTTTTCAGGTAATCAATCTTTGCCACCCAAATTCCCCTAGTTACTGCTACTCTCTCACAGAGACTGACTAGATCGTCGGAGGGTCCGCCGCCGGGATAAACCCCGGTGTTTCAGGACCGTCTGCAGGTACTCGAGGCGAGGCCATCCGAGCCGATCCTCAAGCGCCGAAGCGAGCCTCCCGCTCACCGTCCGGTACTGCACTCTTCCCTCATTACAAATTGAGTCCGAACTCACACCTGGTGCATCCACACGCCTCCCAGAAACAAACCGCATCAGTTAAGATCTAATTATCCAAAGGGGAAAATAAAATAAAATAAAATAAAATAAAATAAAATAAAATAAAATAAAATAAAAAGAAAATCGGCTTCAAGATTCGTGCAAAGTTCCTAATAAAAAATCCGAGACAGCTTCATGTTTTTTTTTTAATGGAAAAGTATTGGTTCCAACTAGGAATTCTGAATTTAAGCTGCCACTCAATTACTGAGTTATTTGGGTTGTTACCCTTCTTTTTGAAATTATTTAGTGGAATACCCTTGTTTTGAAATTAATTAGTGAAATACCCTAGTTCTTAGTTAGATTCCTATAGTTTTCTTCCTATAATAATTTTTATAGAATGTGTGACCTTTCTACAAAAACTAAAAGTTTTTGGGTTTTAAGGTAATTCTTATTTTTATTATTAGATTTTAGTTTTTCTGCTTTCTAGCTTATAAATTATTGATAATTATATGGAAAATTAAAATAATTACTTACTTTGTACTGGCTCTGATACCACTTTGTTGGGTGCGTGAAATCTCTTAAGTTGTAAGTGTAAATAGCGCGTAATCTCCCGGAGACCTGACAATCAAAAGAGAGTATCAAAATCTTTTAAAAGTCTAAAGAGTAAAGTCTAAAGAGTTGAAATAAAGATCAAAGTTTGGTGAAAAATAATATTCGTCGAAATAATGGATATTGTCAATTCTGAAAAAGTAATCAGGAATGATGGGAATATCATCGTCATCGTCGTCAAGTTCTCTTATATATTCTGATTCTGTCTCATAGCCTTCACTATTACTATCATATGGGGGTTCTTCGAGTTCTTCTGTATGTCTATGTTCTCCTCCATTTTGTTCATGTTCTTCTAGAAATTGTCTGTATGCAGTCGTAGGACTCCAAACGTAACTACTAAATATACCGTTTTCATAAAATAACAAAGATCTTTCGTGATAAGTTAGGTCGTCAATTATTTCAACATTTATATTACTAGTTTCTCCAGGAATTATTTGGTTTATTGTTATAATTATTACTCGTTGAATACTAAAAAAGAATAATTTGAATTCGTAGCAATCATCCATGCTTATTTGTCTACGAGGATAATAAACATCAAAAACTAGCATTCTATCACTTCCTTGGTAATTAACCATTAATTCAAAAATTGGTGAGGCAATACCAAAATTATTATCCATTAGTTCTTTCGAACAATAAGCAATTATGAAATAAAGAGTAGAGAGAGATTTCTAAGGATACCTAAAAAATCAAAACCAAACGGCCCATCATGCTTCCGACCTAGTTAAACCTTTTTGGTCTGTTCTGTACCAGTTACTACCAGTGGATAAAATACCCCTGGTATGCACCCCGATTTCTGTGCTCCTTTTATGTTCTTCCCATCTCAAGATTACTATGCTCTCAATAGAGCTTCATCCAAGAGATACGTCTAGAACAACTAGCAGTACTTCGGTACAGACAATCACAAAAGTCTAACTATAGAAGGTTGCAAATGAGTCTTTTTGCAAGATCATTCAGGCAGAGCCTTACAAAACTCTCCCTAAGGGAAAGTAATTTAGTTGTTCATACCTTATTTTCTACAGAGACTGATAGATGAACTCATAAAAGATATTTTATTTCCTTCAAGCTTCTTACAAACAGACTCTCTAAGATTATGAGGAATTTTTTTCTCTCCAAATCGTCCGTCTCCTCCCTCACCCTGCCTTCCCTTTTATAGACCAAGGGATGGCTTCACACCAGATAATTATTATCCTCCTTATATCATTGCTTACATCACACATACAATTATTGCTTTTCTTATATCAGTGCTTACATCATGTTACAATAAATGCTCTGATTACATTTTGGCATATTCCAGGAAAAGAGATTCCTCTTGGCTGACATCTTCACATGCTGCACATTTATGTTGGTGCTCCATCTTCATCAGGCTACAGTAATGTACAGTTGTCTCTGCTGTCATTGTCATTGCTCCAGTAGATAGTATCTGCAACCAGCTGTCAAACAACTCATGTTTATCTTGTGGCTGTTTGATTTTTACTATACTGTACATTATTATCTTATCTGGATCTGGGCTGTCATAGATCTATATATTGCTATCTCTTTGTTTTATGTCTTTTAATTCACAGTACATGTTCCTAAAGCCCATTGCTCTTCTTTCTGGGATTAATTTCTCAAATTCTTCAGCTTTAAATGGTACAATGTTTGATGCTCCATAGATTATTTGGGTGGTCATCCCTATTTTTATAACATGTTCCGCTGGGAATTCTTCCTCATCATTTAGATACTCTGGGATGGCTGAATACATTCTAACATATATTTTTGAGGCCTTAGTGAGCCCAAAATAACTTTTAGCTGCCTTGTAAATTTCTCTTGGTAGGTGGATTAGTTCTTCACATTCTCTGGATGGATAAATACAATGAATAAGTCCTCTTTCGAACAGTACCCTAGTTGTTCTCGGATTAGCTCCTGGTAGGATGATGGCCTTGTTCATGTGCTGCTGAGATATGGTTCTGATGAATTGGTTTACCTCAGTTACTTGGCATAGCTTTTGAATATATTGTAAAAATAATATTTTCTTAGATACTTTGGTAGGAGCTTTCTCAGTAAGAAGTGTCTCCTTGTATGTGGTCTTATTTGAAGATGTAATTGCTTCTTCTTTTACTGACTGAGAAGGCTCACCTATCTCACTCATTTTTTTGTCCGCCATATTTTCTGTGGTTACATGCTGGCTTATATGTTGATAGAACAGACTCTGAAGTCCACATATTTGTAGTTATAACTGGTTAAATGCTCTTTTTAATTGCTCCACAGTCTCCTTTAGGTAGACTATATCTTGTTCTATTTGCTGAACTCTGGTTTCCATTCTGCAACAAGTGAAATAGTTATTCTCTTGATAGAAAATCGGCTAAAATATTAAGTTTTCCTTTTATGTTTTCTATTAAGAAATCGTAATGTGCTAACTTCATCTGCCATCTAATTAATCTCTTATTTGCTATGGTTGGGTCTATTATTTTATTAATCCAACTCTTTGCTTGGGTATTGTCTGTTCTTACCGTAAATTTTGTATGTATTATGAATAGTTCAAACTTTTTTATAGCTTTTAAGATTGCTAGTAGTTCTTTTTCGTTTATGTGATAATTTTGTTGGGTTTGTGTGAAAGATCCACTAGTATATCTAGCTAATTTTTCTTCACTTTCTCCTATTTCAATAAATTTTAATACTGCTCCCCAATTGGTTTCACATGCATCAGTTTCTATTATCCAAGAACATTCTTTAACAGGTAATCTTAGTTTTTGTAACTCTGAAGTTTGTTGTTTTAATATTTTAAGTTTCTCTTCATCCTCTGGGGTCCATTCCCATTTTTTAAACTTTTTAAGTTTTTGTTGCAACCAATTTGTTTTTGCTGATAAATTTGGTATGTAACCTCTTGTTTGATTTAGTAATCCTATTATAGCTTGCACTTCTCTTTTTTCTTTTAAGACATTAGGAAAAGTCTTTATTTTTTCTGCTATATGTGGTTGTAATTCTATTCCTTCATGTGATAATTTTGTTCCTAAGAATTCTATTTCGGTTTTGAATAATTCCATCTTTTTTGATAGTATAATGCCTGCATTTTTCACTATTTCTATGAATTTTAGTAGATGTTCTTTATGTTGTTCCTCATTTTCTGATCCTATTAGAATATCATCTGCATATACTAATATGAAATTGTTGTATTTTTCAAAAATTTTATCCATATATTCTTGAAATATTCCTGGGCTATTTTTATAACCGAATGGTAATACATTCCATTCATAAAATCCTTGAGGTGTGCTGAATGCCGTTAAAGGTTTTGAATCTTCTGTTAGTTTAACATGATAAAATCCTGATTTGCAGTCAAATTTCGAATATATTTTTCTTGTTCTTACTGTGTTAAGTAGTATTTGCATATCTGGTAGTGGGTATCCAAATCTCTTAGTATTTTTATTTAATTCCTTATAATTTACTACCATTCTAGATTTACCTTTTTTTTTCTTCTGAATGTTTTTTCACTATGAATGCTGGTGATGAATGTGGACTTTGTGATTTCCTTATATAATTATTTTCCATTAATTCTTTTATGTGTATTTTGAATTCTTCTAGGTCTGTTGGAGTATGTCTTATTGGTCTAATTTTAATTATTTTGTTTTTATCTATTAACTCTACATGTGCCGTGGGTTCACTTAAGTTCCATTTTGCCAAGGGATCTTCTCCGTACAGATTTTCTAATTGTTTTTGTAAAATTTCTTTTATAGTTGTTACTTGAACTTGTTGTATTCTAGTTTTATTTGGTAAGTATTGATATTCACCACGCTGGGTTGAAGAAACTCTGATGTGTGGTAGGTCAGTTCTGGAATACGGTTGGGTTATTCTAATTGCTATTGCTTGGTGTCTGCAAGGTGTTGTAAATACAACTGATTTATGTGATATAGTTATGGGGTAGTATTGTTGGAAAAAGTCATTTCCTAATAGTACGTCATTATTCATATCGTCAAACTGGTATACTATAGGTATTTTCAGTATGTAACTTCCTATTTGTACATTAACATTTTGTTGATATTTGTCTAGTATGATGGTTTGTCCAGTTAATCCAGTTATGGCTTTTTTATTAAAACCATCTTGTTTCCATTCTGGTAATATATTTTTGCGGCATAAACTAGTACCTGCTCCGGTGTCTATTAGACTGTGATAGTTTCTTAATTTGTATCCTTCGTAAACAAATTCTGTTAGGATGTATAATATGTTTTTTGTTGCCCTTAATGGATTCATTTGTCCGTTATCCTATTTATTACCATGCTTTCATTGTTTACCGTTATTGTAATTTTTTTCTTCTTGAATTGAGTAAGGTTGTACTGATGTAAGCAAGTCAGATCCTAATAACATATCATTAACATGTTGTTCTGGGTTTACATGGAAGTGTAACAACATTTCCTTTTTACCATTTATCCTTAGTGGTAGTATAATTTTATGTACAATTGGATGTCTATTATTGTAATAATCTAGGTAATAATATGGGTTATTTAATGTTATCAAATCAGTGGTTTTTATATTTGTTTGTTTAATATGTGAATTAGTAGCTCCTGTGTCAACTAAGGCTATTTGTTTATTCCATTTTCCGTTGTCATAAAATTCTATTTCTATTTTAAATTGGTTATTATTTTGGTGTTCTAACGTATTTATTATTGGTATTATTTCCAATGCTTGTTGTTTATTTCTTATTGATAGTGACCTCTTTCCGAACATTATTTGTGGTGCTTTTTCTTTTTCGGTTTCTTTTGCTTTATTAAAGTCGAATTCTATATAATTTGGTATAGTCATTTCAGGGTTTTCTCTAGCTGGTTTGTACCTTATGATTTCGCTGAATAGTGGCTCTATTTTAAAATTGTCAGTATTTCTATTCTTTACTTCGTGCTTACTAGTGAAAGCGTAAATATTTCTAATTTGTATGCTCATAACTTTGCTTTTTTCTATCATTTTTATACCTGATAGCCTATGATACATGACTAGATTTTATCTTTATTTTCTTCTATCATGCTTATAGAGAAATTAGGTTTTATTGTGAACTTTATCTTTTGGTACATTAGGTTTCCTTGCACTACTCCTATTAAGGCATCCTGTGTACTTGATATTATCCTATCATCAATTAGATATATTTGGAGGGGTGTATTTATTCCTTCCTTAAAATAGGCTTTTATTATTATTTGTACAGCTCCTAAATGTATGTGTCTTAATCTTTTTCTGGTCTTTTAACTTATCTTTTCCATCTCTTGTCTTATTATTCTTTCTGTTATTAATGGGATTATGGTTTTGCCTTGTGCTTGTTCAATGTCTATAGGTTGTTCATTATTCCTAGCTATTACTATGGTGCATTTCTTTCTTTCAAATATTGGTAGTTTAAAGATTTTTTTTGGATTTATATCTAATTTGGTCTCTCTTATTTTATCGTACTTTTGTATGTCAAAGCACATTCTTTCTCTTAATTCTTCATTGTTTTCTTCTCTTTCTGAGGGCTCCCCTATTTCTGTTAGATCAGTTAACATGTATATTTCACATTCTTCTGTTTCACCTTCACTACTTCCACTATCTTCTTCTATTACCATTATTTCTTCATCTTCACTTATTTCTGACCATTCTTCATCATATTCTATGGGTTCGTAATTTATGTTATTCATTTCTTCAATTTCTTCTACGTATTTTACATTTTCTTTTTTCATTCTTTTAGGACAATTTGGTGATATATGTCCTACTTCTCCACATATGTAGCAATTACATTTTTTTGGATTTTTCGTATACTGCCTATTTTTATTTTTATTCATTTTTCTAAAGTATTTTTAAAAAGGTTTTCTATATCTCTTAAAAGTTTTCCTATATTTTGGTTGATATTTTTGGAATTTGTGATTGTTCTCCTTTGTGTATTTATAGTTATTGTATCTATAGTTATTATTGCATCCCCAATGATTTGGTCTTGCATCTTCACAGCAAATTCTTTGTTTATATGTTCTGTAATATTTCATTGTTGCTCTAGCATCTTGGCATACTTTGTCTTTATAATTTTTTACGAATTGCGTTCTATACCCTAAAGTGTCTACTTCAGGTTTCACTTTCTCATTTATGTATGCACTATATATGTTTATGCTCCATGGATCAGGTAATTTTAGAAAGAATGAGTCTAAAATTGGACTCCGTTCTTCTTTTGTATAATAACTATCTTGATAATATTCTCGGAATTCACAAGCATAGTTGTCAAAACGGCACATGTCGCATATTTCTAAGTTGCTTAGTCTCCATCTTGCTTGATTCTTTTTATATATAGTATGTTTTTCTCCTTTATCGTATATACTGAATTCGGTTCTTATTGCTTTTTCGTAATTTGTAATTATTTCTTTTAAACCTAAGGTTCGTTGTGCTGAGCTTTCTTCAGTTCCTCTATCATCAATTGGTTTTGATTTTCTTATAGTATTTCTCTCTTCTTCCTCTAGTCCATTCCACCATTTTGCTACTACTCCCATAAAGGTGGCTTCTATAAATTTCTCAAATGCATTTCCGTTAAGGTTTTGCCTAAATCATACTATTAGTGACGCTTTTACCCATTCTTCAATTGTTCAATCTACGTCTTTTACGCAATCTAGGTCTAACCATTCTTCATTTCCTGCTATCCCTTTTTCGAAGTGTTCTGTTGGTTCATATTTGGGAGTTTCTTTTTCTTTTTCTTTTCCTAGTTGTATTCTTCTTTTTGTATTTTGCCATTTCCATGGTAATTGGTATGGTTTTCTGTTAGGTGGTGGTCTTAAGATTTCCTACATGTTATTTGGAATTTCTGAAGGTTTTTCAATAATCTTATCTTGGTCCATTTTTATTTCTTCGTTTGTTATATCTAGATTTTTCAAGACTTCTTGCACTTTTTCTGAATTAAGATTTGCCATTAAATCTTCTATTTCTAAGATATTTATATTAAGCTTTGTTATGGCTTCTAGTTCTTTCATACCTTCTTCTGTTATGCCCAATTCTTCTTCTGGATAGTCTATCATATATCTTCCTAATTCTTTTATATTTTTATTTATGATTCTTAAATCTTTTCTTATATCTTTGAACATTTCAGGACCGTTGCAATCTTCTTCCAAGTCTTGTATGTTTAAATAAATTTTTGGCCCCATGTCCTATTATTACGTCAGCTAGTAGGTGTTGGTAATACCAACTTGCTTCTTCGTTTCTGTAATCTAATACTTTGTATGCTATTTGTTTTTGTATCTCTTTAGGTAGTTGATTAGTTATTTTTATTGTTAGTAATAGGTATTCTGATATTTCTCTACTGGCAATATGCTTACTTTCCACTAATCTTTTATCAACGTATCTAATCTTGAATTTTGAAAGATTTTTTAATTTAAGTTTTTCTATTTTCTGTGAATTATCCAGCTTTTCTAAGGTTAAAGTGTATTATAGTTTATAATTTCTAAAGTAGGGTTATATATAAAAATTTGTTTTTTGGTTATTATAATTAAAAAGGGGTTGTTGGCTAAATCTTTTATAAAAGTAGGGTATTTGGCTAAATCTTTTAGGAAGTGGGGTATTTGGCTAAATATTTTTCAAAAGTGGGTTAGTTACCCAAAAGCCTCTCAATTACTCACCGCACCCAATATCAATCAGGACATTGTCTGTTGGTACAGCTTCATGTTTGTTGCATATGAATCTCCTAAATAATCTTTCGCGATTCTTTCGCCGACCCCGCACCATTCTTCAAAATCATCGGCTGAGATCGTCCCAGAACCTTGATGAATGGAAGAAAAGGAACAAACTCCTTCAAAACCCTGAGCCCCTTCCTCCTTAATATAAAACCTCAAGCTCATTTCCCCCATCATCATCATCATCATCATCATTAACATCGTTATCTACATTCTACCAATCATCGTCGACGTTCTTGAAAACCCCTACTTAACTCGTCGATTCTCCATCTTTTCAGGTATCGTTCTTTTCTTTTTATTATCGTTCTGTTTTGAATTCGGTACGTTTGAGAAATTAAAGTTATATGACAGAGAGGTTTACTTTAAGATTTGATGAATTTAATTTAGCTGTTTCAGATTAATTTGACGAGAAGAAAATTTCAATTTTAAAAAAATTAAAAATTAAAAATTAAAAATGAAGGAAACGAGTGTTTTTTAGGTAATAATTTTGCGCATCTTTTGCTGAAAAATTGAGACAGGTGAGGTGACCACCACATTTCACAATCTTGTTATTGTTTTATTTTACTACCTCGATCGTACGTAGTTTGTTTAAGTGTACTCTAGGCTTGGTTAAGAATTCTTAACTGTGGCAGTGCCAAACACCATGTCAGAAGATAACTTTAAGTAAGTTGGATGTAATATATATAAAGGTACGTAGGATAACCAAAGTTAGCATTCCTGGTAGGTACTTCTAAAGCTAATATAGATTCATGCTGATATATAGTCATAGCTGTGTCCAATGTTTTGTTTCGGTCACTTTAAGTTCCTATGTGGTGTCATTATTGGTTGCTAATTAATGTACATGCATGCCGGAAACTATCTGTATTATTTCTTTCTCATTTTTTTCTCAAGTGGAGACATCTTTAATTTCTTGTGGATGAACTCATCTGTGACTGTGAGCACGTACACTATTATGCTTGTGTTATCGATCGAAATTCCTATATGGTGCTAGCTGTTATTGATCTTTAATGCATATATGCTCTAACCATCTCAATAAGTTTTGCTCAGCTTGTCCATGATTAAAGACATCTCTAATTTAGTAAGATGATTCATTTTTTGTGGAAAATGGTATGTCCGTGAAACCTAAATTCTTATATAGTTCTGTTGGTCACCAATGACAGTAGTATGAGTCGGCTGCAAACGAATCGAGCTATTCGCGAGCTATTCGGCTCGAGCTCGGTCAAAGCTCAGCTCGAACCGAGCTCGAGCTCAAAACTGAGCTCGTTTCGTAAACGAGCCGAACTCGAGCTTGGTTTTTTTTTTTTTTTTTTTTATGCTACGCACGCGAGCTATTCGGCTCGAATACGGTCAAAGCTCAGCTCGAACTGAGCTCGATTCGTAAACGAGCGAGCTCGAGCCTGAAGGTATTCGGCTCGGCTCGGCTCGGCTCGATTGCAGCCCTAAGTATGACTAGGGAAGTCTATATTGATGAGAAGAATGCACAATGGCATGAACACCTTACTCAAACAATCACATGATACAAACTTACAAACTTGGACCACTAAAACTAGTCCTTATTTTAACTTGCTTGTTTTCTTGTTCTTGTGCATGACAATCTCAATCACAGCATTCTAGTTTTATATATCTTCAATTGGAGCCGTCTCTAATCTCTCTTGGATGCACCCATTATTGTGTCACTTAAATAGTTTGTCTTACGTAAACTGTAGTTTACAAATTTTGCTTGGGTTTACATGCATGAGTGAAGCAATCTTTGGATGATATGCCAACTCTCATATTGTTTCCTGGAAGTTATCTTTGTATATGCAGATTCTGTTATTTTGTTAAATCCTATTTATAGCTTATTGAAGATATACAGTAGAGAAAACATGTTAATTTGATACCTGAGATCAAGCTATCATAGAACAATTATTCCTCTTTAATTGTGGAATAATGTGATGGCAGCGGAATAGAGCTGTTATCCACTCAGATGAGGCAATAAGCCAATAACACAAGTTCTGGATAGCGGCAGGCATAGGATGAAATACAACGGGCAACAAATCATAGATCTTTGCTTTTGCTCTCTAGGAGTAAAAGGAGATTAAGAAAAACAATAACTGTTTAATCTGAAACAAGAAAGTCATAGTTTCTTTTTCTACTTGAACTCGCCTACGGAGTAGTCTGATTAGTCTGGGAGAATATTGTAGCTGCTAAAAGTCTTAGTTGCTTTGGCTCTCTAGCACCATCTCTATTGCTGCTCCCAGCAGCCTTGCAGTGGACAAGAAGCTTTCAATCTCTGCTGAAAAGTTATCCCAGCTGGCTTCTCTTGCTTCTGTTTCTTCTAGTTCATTCAGTGGGAGGAGGCGTAATTTCTGTCTGGAGAAGCGATGCAGCTCTCACATTAGGGCGATGGCTAAGGAGTTCTACTTCAACAAGGATGAATCTGCTATTAAGAAGCTGCAAGTCAGTATATGTTCTCTGCTTACTATTGTAAGATGGAAATCTTGCAAGTTACGAAAGATTTGTTCAAGCTGCTAAAATATTTGTCCCCTGTTGTTTTCAGACTGGGGTTAACAAGATTGCAGATCTTGTTGGGGTTACTCTAGGGCCAAAGGTTGAAATGTCGTTCTCTAAAGCAAGTATGGATCTCCTAAGATTGTTAATGATGGAGTTACAGTGGCTACAGAGGTATAACCACTGTCTCATGTCATTTTGACTCTTTAATATCTACTAGTTACTGATTTATTGGAGCTCCTTTAGTTTTTCATTGGCTTTTTGGTCATCTCTTGGGTGTAAAGTTCGATCTTTCAGGCTTTCATAGTAAAACCAGATTTGCATTTCAAAGATTTTGAAGTTACAGTTTTGGGTTAAATGCTCAAAACCCCTTTATATTTACAGGTCAACGCACATAACCTCCATGGGTTTTGGTCCAAGCAGAAACCCCCATGACGTGTTTGATTTTCCGTTAGGGCAACATGATTACGGGATATGTACGTGTTTTGCAGACAAAAATGCTCTTCACTATAAAACTGGTTTTGCCTCTGTTTGTACTCTTTAACAAAATTGTCTCCATATACTAGGTCCTTATGAAACTTCATTGTTGTCTTTTGAATCATGATTTGATTATCACAAACTACAAAAAATCCTGGTGGCAATTTGCTTAAAGATTTAATACGCAACTGTTATTTTTTTGTTGTTGTTTTTTTTTTTTTTGAGAAAAAGGTGACCTTATTTTGTTGTTGTTGTTGTTGTTGTTGTTGTTGTTGAGGGAATCACAACTGTTAAATTTCTCACCTATTCCAAGAATGCCGGGGGTAAACGGGAGTGTGGTGACTGAAAAGGTTTGAACTCACTTTACTTCAAATATATGTTTTTCCTCTTTCTATCAAATTACTGATATTTGACTAGTTGTTCATTTGGTTAGGTGCTTTCCAATGATAACCCCAAATATGGCTACAATGCTGCAACCGGAAAGTATGAGGATCTAATGGGTGCTGGAATAATTGATCCCACATAGGTTTGTGGTCAATATTTGGTTTGCTTGATGAATTGTACTTAACCAGAAAATTAAATCCAGAAGTATTTGCTTGACATCTGCTGCTTCATGATAATGTTCCCACTTTGGCCCATTTGAGAATAATTCCTCAGTAGTTCCTTTTCAATTAAGTGTACTTATACTTGATATTAGGCTAGTTTAGTTCGCCATCTCTTTGTGATGACCTTTGCTTTCATTAAATTTTCTTTCTAATAGTGCTCCATATTGGAGCAGTGATGAGGTCATCAAATCTGTTTTATTTTATTTTGAGATTTAGCAATATGTAGTTTATTTTATCGATTTATTTGAAAGATTTATTTTAGATTTGTTTGAGTTTTGTTTTGGATTTGTTTTGAGCCTATATATAGACCTTTGAGAACAATGAGAAAATATGCTATTCTTGATTTTAAAAAAATTACTGTGATTGAGTTTTGCTCTTTATTAATTTTTTTGTGTGAGACATTGAGATACAATTTTAGGATTTGTGATAAACTCTAAAATACACCCAAATTTCCAAATTCACTTCAATTTCTAAACCCTAATCCCAAAATTAAACTCAAATCCAAACTCTAATTTGTTGGGGTTTGTGGATCCAATACACGATAATGGGTTTGGAGAAGTCAGATGAGAAGGAGAGTCGAAGTGGGAGCAAGAGGTCAGAAGTGGTTTGAAGCTACAGGCATAGTTGCGGTCGACCGTGCGATCGACCGCACCCCCCGACCGTGCTCCAGGCAAGTGTATGTTCGACCGCGCTTCAGGCAAGTGTACGGTCGACCGCGCAGTCGACCGTACCACTCTCTAATTCAATTCTGTAACTTGAAAAGGCAACCGGTCGACCGCGCAGTCGACCGACCTGCTCTCTGTTGGACTTCGTGCAGTCGAAGGAAAGAACCGGTCGACCGTTATGATGTTGCGGTCAACCGTCCCGATGCTGATTGATGAGCGGCTAAGATTAAAGTTGTGGAATCCTATATATATTATACTGTGTACGATTTTAGGATTAAGTGAAAAGGAAATAGAGATCTACCAGCCGTCATTAAGAGAGGGAGATAGAGAGAAACCTTACACCTTGGTGGCGAGTTCTTGAGAGATTTGTAAACCTAATCTTCATATTTCTAATGGAAATCACAGGAGTGCCTGGTGAGGACATCAATTTTATTTAGTTAAGGATTTTATTTCAGTACCAAATTTGTTTTTGGTAATTATAGCCATATGCAATCTTTTTTTTTATGTATTTGAGATTCTGAGAATATTTTGAGATTTGTATCAAGATGTATTTTGAGTCTATTTATAGGCCTTGAGATTAATGAGAAAATATGCTATCCTTGATTTTAAAAAAATGTGTTGAGTTTTTGCTCTTCCTCTCTTTGTGTGATACAAGTGAGATCCAAATTATTAAGGTTTGTGATAAATCCTAATACAATTTTAAGGTTAGTGATTAACTCTAAAATCTACCCCCAAATTAAATTCCCAAATCATTAAAATCCTAATTCACCTATTCATACATACAACCATCATCTATACCCCTTCACTACCTCTTCAACTCCCGATCACCTCTCAACCCATCACCCTCAGCATCCTGTCATCACCCCCGACCTCATCCCGTGCGCCCCCTGTGCCCCTGCCAAACCCTGACGCCACAGCACAGCCATATCGCCACGACAACGACCTCCCGACACCTCCTGTCGCCGCCGCCCTACAGCCCAGCAACAGCGCCTCCCGATCTTTCTCTCCGTTCTCCTCCTGAAGTCGACAACAGCAGCGGCCTCCCACCATCGCGACCACCGTAGCGACACCCTCCTGCGGTGCCCCGCCCCTACCGGCGACTTCCCATCTGTCAGCCCGTCGTCACCTCAGCCGACCAGCGCCAGTGCCAGCGCGACCCCGTCAGCTGTTCAACCCGAGATGTACGCAGTTGTTCTTCGAACTTCGGTATACTCTTTCCTTTCTCAAGCATTTGTGTTATACTGTCGTTCATCTCTATTATATTATTTGATATTCTGTCGTCCACAAAAACAATTGAGATTGAGTGTTCCACTTGCTTGATTGGAGTACGAATCAAAATTGAATCTTTTACTTGCTAAAATACTTAGTGATTTAATTATTGATTGTAGAGTTGAATTATTAATTGGATTGTCAAACGTGATTCAGTTCTTGAAAATCCATCAAACCAATTAATTGTTTAAAAATTCTAACTTTGATCCGCATTACATGTTGATAAAATTAACCCGCTAAGATTCTTGGAAATTCTCTATTTTAGGGTTAGTTTTACATCAGTGCCTCTGCGCGAGGAAGTAGCCATTGTTTTGGGTGAACCTCGAAAAAATCTCGTGTGTTCTTATGTGTTGCTTTTGGTTGTTCTTTGTTCTCTTGTTTTGATTCTATAGTTCTTACATCTCGTCGTCGTTGTTGAGTTTATTCCGCAGTTAGAATTCAACATAATTAACTCATCCCCTTCTTCCTCTTCTTTTGATCCCGAAACTCAAGCCCCGATGCCGCCGTTTCCCCGCCACGACCACCACCCCTTGTCGCCTGCTCCGAAACCTCATCGCCCTCGCCTCTTCCTTCACCCGCACACATCACCACTATCCCGTCGACAACCAGTGATGACCCCGACTGCTCCTCTCTCCCGTCACTCTCGTCAATCAACCACCCTGAAGCCCGCTTCCCCCACCGTCGCCTCCTTTCCCCTAGAGCCCCCTTTTTCTCCTTGCCGTCGTCGACTACGGCCACCCCGATGCCCCCCTCGCTGCTCCTTCACATCTCGGCCCTGCCCCATGCGGCCTCCATCGACGGCCGCCCGCACCCCTTACGCCACCTACTATTCAAAGTCAGCAACTTCATGACGATTTCATCGCAACTCGGTAAACTCTTTCCACTTCTCATTTATTTGTGATACCATCTGTCATCTATATAATATTATTTGATTTATCTGTCATCTACAAATATTGAGTGTGTGTGTTCTACTTGCCTATTAGTGTACAAATCTATTGAATATCTTACATGCTAAGAACGATTAAGTATTATTGTTGATTGATAGGATTGAACTTTCAATTGGGCTTGTTAAACTATATCACATCTTGAAAATCCATCAAACCAATCAATAGTTATAATTTCTAACTTAATCTGTATTACGTGTTGGTAAATTTAATCCTTTAAAATTCTTGAAAATTCTCGATTTAGGGTTAAGTTTACATCATTTTGTTATCAGAGCGAAGGTTCTTAAAACCCTAGTTCTTGCAACATTTAGGCATCATTTATTGCATTCATTTAGGATCGTTTTAGAGTCTTTTATTGTTCTTTTTTTTAAAAGATTATTTTATATTTTTTTTAACTTAGGTGCACTTAGGACACGTTTTTCCAAATTTCAGCAAACACACATCTCCACGACCCCTAATTTTCACCATTGGTGAATGAGTCTTCGCAGAACCATCACAAATTCCGAAGTGTCTTTTTTGCCCCTCCCAAACCACCCCATCAGAAATCCTAGAATTTCGCGAGCCCTTCCTCGCGCTGAAATGGACAACTCTGATATTTTCACTACCCTCGCTGTCATTCAAGCAACTCTTGCCAATATCAATCAAAGGCTTGAGAAAGTGGAATTGAATCAAAATGTTGCCCCTGAGCTTCATCGTCAGATTCCTCAAGGGAATGTTCGTGACGATCGACGTCAAGAACGTGACCCTGACGAGCAATTCAAGAAGAACGTTAAGGCTAATGTTCCCCACTTTAAAGGTCGTATGGAACCCCAAGCTTATCTCGATTGGATCCATGCCATGGACCACTACTTCGTGTGGTTTAAAATAAGCAAAGCCCTGAAGTTTAAATTTGTCACAATGAAATTGACTGGTAAAGCTTAACAACATTGGACCAATCTTAAACGTGCCCGTAGAGGCCGAGGTCTGGCACCCATATCCACTTGGGAAGCCATGAAAGAGAAGCTCAGTAAGAGATATGTACCCCTATCTTTCCACACCCGAATGCTTGATTCGTGGAATCAACTCTATCAGGGAAGCAAATCCACCCAAGAGTATGTGGATAAGTTCGATGACTTCCTCATTCGGTGCAATGCTTCAGGCATAGAGAGCGAAGAACAAACCCTCTCTAGGTTCAGGGCTGGACTACGAGCTGATCTTAGGAACGAGCTAATTCATAGAAATGTGGATTTATTGGCAGCAGTTTATGCCCTTGTCCTCGATCTGAATTTTCTTAAAGCAAGTTCCCACTACAAGTCCAGCAATTTGATGTATCATTCCTCTAGAATGACTCCGATTGATCCCTCTAAACCTGAACACTCTTTTCCTCAGTACCCCAACAAGTCTTACCCAAATAAGCTTACTTCAAATCCCTATTCACTTAAAAATGACAATATGAGTAAGAACACTGAAATAGACTATTCTAAGATTGATCCTCTCACTAAGTGCTATAAATTTATAGGATACAGCCATGTTGCTGGCAACTGTCTCAGCCCAAGTAGGATCAATCTAGTAAAGTGTACCGCTGTCATCGCTGATGAGCGCGACAATGAGTTTACCTATGAACCTCATGTAAGTGATGACTTTGATGAAGAAGAGGATGACCAACTTCTCAACTGTATTCGGTCGATCCAATCACCTCCATTGAATATACCTGTCACTCATTCCTTCCCAAGTCACTTGGCAACCTATAGATTTTATCCATGTGTTAGAACATCACAAAGTTTCAGAGATTGCATCCATATTTGCATATCGCATTCATGACTTGCATCGAGAAATTTTCAAAAAAATTAATGAGAATAATTTTAACTACAAGTTAATAGCAGTTACTAGAAGAAAATTTAAAACTCTTGATGTTGGTGACGAAGTAATGGTTCGGATTCGTCCAGAATGGTTTTCAGCTGGATCCGTTAAGAACTTAAACATACGTGCTGCAGGCCCATTTAAAATTCTACATAAAATCAATGATAATGCCTATGTTGTTGACCTTCTTGACGGTTTTAGCATAAGTAAGACTTTCAATATTCTAGTACTCTATGAAGTCCCTAAATTTAACCATAGAAATTATCTTATAGATGAGCCTACCCTGCAGCCTAATAGTGAGATTTCCACATTTTCCCCTTTACCTGATACTATTTACCCACCAACAGAAAAATTGAATAATATTTTAGATGATCAGATAATTTCTACAAGAGATTGTGGTATTCATAGGTATTTGATGAGGTGGAAGAACAAGCCGAAGTCGGATGACACTTGGAGTGATCATGAGGAGCTCCCGTGCTTGGATCCAGATCTTTTGGAACACCATGACAGGATCACTGGTTTTGACTCGACTGGGTCGAGCACTCTCCCACCCGGAGAGAATGATGAGGACATCAAATCTGTTTTATTTTATTTTGAGATTTAACAATATGTAGTTTATTTGAGAAATTTATTTTAGAGATTTGTTTTAGATTTGAGAGATGTGTTTTAGATTTGTTTGAGATTTGTTTTGGATTTGTTTTGAGCCTATATATAGACCTTGAGAATAATGAGAAAATATGCTATTCTTTATTAAAAAAATTACTGTGATTGAGTTTTGCTCTTCATTAATCTTTTTGTGTGAGACATTGGAATAGAATTTTAGGGTTTGTGATAAACTCTAAAACTACATTCAAATCTCCAAATCTACTTCAATTCCTAAACCCTAATCTCAAATTAAACTCAAATCCAAACCCTTATTAACTCATCCCCTTCTCATTCTTCCTCTTCTTTTGATCCCGAAACCCAAACCCCGACTCCGCAGTTTCCCCGCCACGACCACCACCCCTCGTCGCCTGCTCTGAAACCTCATCTCCCTCGCCTCTTCCTTCACCCGCACACATCACCACTATCCCGTCGACAACCACTGACGACCCCGACGTCTCCCCTCTCCCTTCACCCTCGTCAATCAACCACCCCGAAGCACGCTTCTCCCGCCGTCGCCGCCTTTCCCGAG
Organism: Hemerocallis citrina; assembly: GCA_017893485.1. Lineage (NCBI taxonomy): Eukaryota > Viridiplantae > Streptophyta > Magnoliopsida > Asparagales > Asphodelaceae > Hemerocallis > Hemerocallis citrina. The sequence goes on from CM030362.1 coordinate 1,058,746, forward strand.
CCCCCCTTTTCTCCTTGCCATCGTCGACCAAGGCCACCCCGACCCCCCCCCCCCCCCCCCCCCCCGGCTGTTTTTCCTTCACATCTCGCCCGCACCCATAGCGCCACCTACTATTCAAAGTCAGCAACTTCACAACACTTTCATCGAAACTCGGTAAACTCTTTCCACTTCTCATTTATTTGTGATACCATCTATCATCTATATAATATTATTTGATTTATCTGTCGTCCACAAATATTGAGTGTGTATGTTCTACTTGCCTATTAGTGTACAAATCTTTATTGAATATCTTACATACTAAGAACGATTAAGTATTATTGTTGATTGATAGGATTGAACTTTTAATTGGGTTTGTTAAACTATTTCACATCTTGAAAATCCATCAAACCAATTAATAGTTATAATTTCTAACTTAATCTGCATTACGTATTAGTAAATTTAATCCTTCAAAATTCTTAGAAATTTTCTATTTAGGGTTAAGTTTACATCAAGTAGTCAACAAAATTTTGGTACAATTACCCATTTAAATTGTGGATTAAGAGTATTTGTAGCCGTTGGCTATATAATCAAATTTTCGAAAAAATAGAAAAGAGTGAGCTGTAGTCTATGGCTATATATCCAAAATTTGGGTTTTTGGTGAACAGTAGGTTGCTATTTTTGGAAGTTGATATGGGTATTTGGAAAAAAATAGCCGACGAAATATGATCTTTCGTCCGTTCAATTAGACGAAAGATCGTCTTTCGTCACTGCAATTTTTTAAAAAAATCTTGGGACGGTAAATGATTACGCGTCCAATCGATTTAAACAAAAAAAAAATTGAGGGACGATAAATGATTACACGTCCGATCGATTTAAACAAAAAAAAAGCTTCGGATGGTAAATGATTACGCGTCCAATCGATTTAAACAAAAAAAAAATTGAGGGACGATAAATGATTACACGTCCGATCGATTTAAACAAAAAAAAGCTTCGGATGGTAAATGATTACGCGTCCCACAAATTAAAACAAAAAAATAAATAAACGGACAGGAAATCATTTCCCGTCCATTCTTTTTTTTTTAAGAGACGAGAAATCATAAATCGTCCGTCCAATTTCTAGATTTAAAAAAAAAAATTATGGGACGAGACATTATCTTTCGTTTGTCGATTTAAAATTATGAAATCCCAAAATTTCCTTTCCTACATGCCAAATACCCAAAATTTGGGTTAGAATGACTACAGATGCTCTAATAAGGCTATATGTTAGGATAAATCTTCAAAATACTAGAGTTTTTTTTCTTCCAGATTGTACTTATTTTATCTTTTACTTTCTTATTCCTTCAAACGAAGAGTCAAAATAACTCCCCAACAGCTTCATTGAATAGAGCATAATGAAGTTAGAATCAGTATATCCTAAGACACAAAATCCAAATAAAACACCATAATGGGCGACATCATCTAAGCACACCTTATTTATTTATTTTTTATTTTCTAATCCTGTGTTTTAAGTTGTATTATATATATAGTTTCCATTGATTTTTTCTTGTTGTCCAATCCTGTCCTTACTTGCGACTTAACCGATCTGTTGTGGAAAAATATCAGGTGGTTCGATGCTGCTTAGAACATGCAGCGTCTGTCGTAACAACTTTCCTAACTTCACAGATGCTGTGGTGGTTGAAATCAAGGAGCCTGATCCTGTTCCTGTTCCTGCTGGAAATTCCATGGACAACTCTGGTACTCTATACATTTCCTACCATTGAGTTATATTTGAGCTTTATAATTCTAACTGATTATATTGAATAAAATCAAAACTAAATTCTACCATTCTTTCATTATTTTCAATCGGGTTATGGCTTCTAACGAACAACGACGAAGAAAAGAACAGAAAATCCCGCAAAGTTGGTGGACTGATTTTTATGTGATACAAGCTTTATTTATTAATTATTGGTTAGGTTTACTCTCATATTACCTGAGTTCTATCTGCGGCTAAACTTTGTGCCTTTTTGCTCCATATATTGGAACTCATATTTTGAATTTATTGGTTAGGTTTACTGTCATATTACCCGAGTTCTATCTGTGGCTAAACTTTGTGCCTTTTTCCTCCATGTATTGGAACACAGATTTTGATCTTAGTTGTTCGTGCTTGTTTCTGTTTGTGCTGTTAGGCATTAGATAATATTTGGCTGCGAAGGATGTGGAAGGTTGAAATGTAGAGACAAGTAGAAGCACATTTATTATTTAAGGATTTCTGTACTAGAGAATAAAATTTTGTTTTATTTTCAGTAAAGAAGCAGTGGTCATATAATGGGGTTATATAATGGTTAAGTTGTGCGGAATTGTTCTACATTTGATGAACTATCTCTGTTTTCTGATTCCATAGTTTGAACTGACTGTTATTTGGTATCTGATATAACTCAATTATTGTTCAGTATCTGGGAACTGTTTGTCTGCTAATAATTAACTAGTCATATATGCACCACGGTCCTTACGATTCCTTAAGGATTGCTTGAACTTCGCTTTTCTCCTGGCCGTGTGTGATTTGGGTACGACACATTTTCTTTCTGTTGTTGATGTTTTATTTCATGCTTCCCCTCCTATTATAGTCTTTTTTTTATTTTTTTATGAAACTGAAAATGCTGGATGGCTATTGAGGAGAATAAAAGTAACCTTGCTGCAATCTCTGTAGTTTTGCTAGTCAACATTGATCCTTCTGTGTAATTGATGTATTGGATTCTTACTTGATCAACTATGACGAATCGTCGGATCAAATATTGTTAAAATTAATTATTATTATTTTAATTATCTATACTATAATAGCTTATACCAATTGTACAACTTGGAGTACTCATTTAGCCTGTGGTTAAAAGCTACTGACAACAAGAGAGTTTTGTATTTGAATAAAATTAAGAAAAATGAAGTAGGCTGTGATCTGATGGACACATGTCTGTCTTATAATAACGCTACAACTCCAATTCGACTAACCCATCTCATCAACATCTTTATCACTACATCTATAATAGAATATTCCCTATATCTAAATCACTATCAGGAACTGAGATTGCTTTCTTAAACAACAATTTCTTGAGATTCAATCATTAGTTTATTAAAACTTGTTAATTAACTTTATGTGAGATATGAACAGGGGCCTCTAACCTCCCTTTGATTGTGAGCTAAAGTGTGCTCTTTACTATTCTTAACTCGTTGATTGCAACCCAAAAAAGGGTGTTCGCTTGCGTTTTAGCAAAGTCATGTCGCTTGCGTTTTAGCAAACTCGTTGATTGTAAAGTTATTTATTCTATAATCTTTTCAACTATCTATCTTTAGCTTCTTCTGTAGTGGATTTTAGTTGGGGTGGGTTGAATAGTTACAGACATCACTTATGTTTATCATAGTACTTGGTACTTTTTGAAGTAAGAAGAAGTGCATGACTTGTGAGTAGAGACTACACTTATGTTTATCAATGAATGACTTCCACATTTTCCCATCAATGGCCACAGTTACAGACATCATATTCAATATAGTTGTTCAACTGAGGGCCGGGCTCTCATACTTTCCATCAATCAAAAAAGGAATTACATTACATTACATTACATGGACTATTTGAGGAGAGGGCTTTAGACTGTTGAGTTTCATTTGTGACTCAAAAAGCAAACAAGGTGGGAGATCACATAGCTCAACTTTTTGTCTTGGGAACTGATTGAAGAAAGAAACATTTACATGGGTTAATGATTTTTGTGTCACAGAATTGAAGTTTCATAATTGCTATTTGATTGCAAGCATTAGTTTAGTTTTTAGTACTAAGAATTAATGATTGAAGATGCAACAAAGAGAGAAAAGAGAGAAGAAAAAGACTTGCAAAATGTTAGACATATATGAGTTTTTATTCCAAACGTACATTATAAATGCATTGGAGTCTACTTCTCACTAAAAGACAAGGTTAAAACTGTCTTTTAGTGATAAATGAGTCTCAATACATTTATTATTTATATCAATGTATATTTGGAGTAAAAAATCCATGTATGTGTAGTCATCCTCCTCAAAATCTTTCAAGGTCCGAAAATACACTCTATGCCTGCTTCAAGCATTAATTTGATTGTAATTAGTCTGGACCTATCTATTATTGAATTGCTCATTGAATGAGCATTCTCAATATTCTGATAACCCACATCAATTACCCTTTTTGAGAGGACAAATCTCTTCGAGTTTCAATCTACCAATAACCGAGGTTTTTTTATTAAAATCTCAATTTCATCGAATGTCATAATAAATAAATAAATAATTAAAATTTGAATAAAAAGGTAAAAATTATCTACCGTGTTCCATTATTATTATTAAATAACGAAATGAATTACTATATCAAAAAGATGTTATAAAAAGAGGAACATGGGAGTATGTCATAAATAAAATTAATAAAGAAAAGAAGTCTGCATTGAATTTCAGTATATATATAAAAATGTATCTCATCAATCGAAATCGTGATAATCTAGAATAGGGTGGGTCACTACTGTACTGCCTACTGGCAAAGCATTGGGGCTCCAATCGTCCAATCCCACCATTTGCATGCCGAAAGTTGGCGGTCCCCATCCATCATCCATACCAGAGTTTTCATTCAATTCATGTAATTTTCTGTTGATTGCAAGTCATGTGATGATTCCTATATATTCTGTTCCAAATGGTGCGTACTTTGTATCTATGTTTCTTTTCATGAGATATTGATATATGGTCAATTCTAGCAACATATATATTGCTATATAATCATCATTTATATGATTAATGTACTTAAACTTTCAAAATATAACAATTAGTGAAATACCAATTTGACTTTGAATATTATACTATGAGAAAACTACCATTTGTCTTAACCTTATGCCCTCAGATAAAAAGAAAGAAAGAAAGAAATATATAGAGAGCTTAAAGCCTTAATAAGTAGCTGTATACTATCTGTCTTAATCATATACAGTTGTACATGTACGCGTAGCCAGGAGAATAATAACCTAACCTCCTACATAAGCTGTTTTAGATTTTTTTCATCAAAATTTGATTAAATGGATCAGAATTTTTATAATTGTGCAGACTAATTACTTTTAAATTAAGTTGGTCGAGATAATAATATGAAAGTAATCCTTACTACAAAATACAAATGCAATGTAATGATGCCCGATATTGCTGAAACTATATGCGTGCATCGCAATGGATTGACTTTATATACCAAAAGAGATAGAGAGATCACAATGGATTGACGTTATATACGTACCAAAAAGGAGAAAGAAAGAGGAAGAGGGAGAGAGAGACGTAAGAGTGAAAAGCAAAAAAGCATTCATCGTAAAACTAGTTATAGCTAGACATATATGTTTATGAAATTAATAATTTTACATCATATATATATATATATATATATATATATATATAATATATGCTAGGTATGCGTGTGGGCACTTGCCAACGACACGTAATCATAACGATACAACATATGGAAAAATCATGCAAACAGTAAGGAATGATTTATATAGATGTTTATTTACTAGTAGACGTTGATGTATTGATGTACTTTGAAGTAGGATTATGAAGTGACCTTTTATGTTTATTGGTTTGTATATTGTAGGATTATTTGTCAACAACTCGGGATTTAAAAATAGTATTGTGAATCTACAACAGTAGTAAATCGGAAATTCCTTGCTATGTGTGACTTGAGCATAAGAGATTTTTTTTATTATTTGGAGTCTAACATAAGTAGCAATTTATTTTCTAACTGCATGAGTTACGATTAACACCTCAAATTGTATGAGTTAGTTCCCCCTTGTTTATTTTTTTATGTAATTAACTATGTATGAATTTAAAAGAGAAAATTTGTTGTCATGCATACGTGAAGTGAAATTGCAGCAAAGCAGATCAAGATACAATTTTGCAGCTACAAAAATTCCGAAATACAGGGATTGAGCATGGATTTGTCCATAAAAGCACGATCAAGCAAGTTAATTAAAGAATTTGCAACGATCTTTCAAAACAGCAAATGCCCAAATATTCAAAAAAAGTATAAACCGAAATTGCATAATAGAAAAAAAAGCATTCTAATCAAAATTAACTCAGTGAAGCATTCTAATCTAAAACAATTACTCAGTAAAGTATAATACAATCAGATCAGATATAGTAATTCAAAAGCAATTAAATGGAAGTGAATGTTATTGAGTTATGAAAGCATAATCCGGAAAAAAAAACATAATTAAAATTTTGAAATAATAAAAAAAGTATAATCCGAAATTACATAACCAAAAAAAAACATTTACTATTTTTTTTTTTTTTTTTTTTGGACATACCTGGGTTTTAAAAAAAAAGGAATTATGAAAAAGGAGAAAAGAGGGAGAAGAGAGAGAGAGTAATAAATGAAAGAGTTGTTTTGTTTTAAGGAGAAAAATTTGAATTTTGAGAGGAAAACATTTGTGAGAGAAAATATTTTTTGGAAGCAAAAATATAGATCATTGATTTTCTTCGAAATAAATGAGAGTCGCTTGATAATAGCTTTCTTTGTGTTTTGTTATATAGATAACTGTGGTAGGGTAAAAATGGCTTGGGGCCCAACCAGGGCCCAATACAACTCTCACTCAAAATGGTAGAAACAGCAGTCTAGTTCGGCTTCGAGCCACTGCAGGGTCGGCGCCAAACCTCAAGTTCACCTCCACAGAACCAGTCTCCTCGTACCCGACGAGCCTCAATGATCCACGGTCTTCGATCCGTGACAGCCCCACGGGCCGTCCCCCCATCCTGGCGAGGCATGGGGATGACCTGGCACAGCCTAGGCCCTCCGATTCTCCCAGAAGCACAGAAGCCCCATGATCTGCCATGTCAGCTCCAAATACCACCAAGGGCTTTGCCGCGTCAGCCCTATACCACTCCTGGTACTGCCACGTCAGCCCTAGATCCCCTGGGCCTTCTGCCACGTCAGGACCATGGGCTTTCGGGTTCAGACCCGGCCCCCAAGCGGATCCAAACCCGGTTGGAATTCTCTATAAATACTAGACCCTCACCCTCCTTTTCAGGTAATCAATCTTTTGCCACTTAAATTCACCTAGTTATTGCTACTCTCTCACAGAGACTGACTAGATCTTCGGAGGGTCCGCCACCGGGATAAACCCCGGTGTTTCAGGACCGTCTGCAGGTACACAAGACCTCGGATCCGAACCCTCTGATCCGAGCCCAGATCTCCGCCTCATTCCGAGCCCGTCGCAGGCTCCGCCCGGTCAGCCAAGGGTCATTAGACGAGCAGCTTTCTCCTTCAATACAAATCAAGTCCGAACTCACACCTGGTGCATCCACACGTCTCCCAGAAATAAACCGCATCAGGTTGACGCCGTCTGTAGGAAACACTGCTCCAGAAGCCGACCAGAGCCCGACCATCAAGGGACCTCGACAGCCGAACTCTCATGGCCTCCAAGGGCAAGGGGGCTGCTTCCTCCGTCAACCGATGGGACTCGCCCCCACCAACTGCTAACGTCGGGCCACGCATTTCAAAACACAGGGCTTCCCATCAGGGGTCCCAAAAGAGCGTCACCCGTCAAGTCCAGCCCGACCTACGGGGAATAATCGTCAACCGACAGATTAGCCGCAGCAGGGGAAGGGCCGCTTCCAACCCGGCCCCGAACCATCCAAGACCGCCGCCCGAGGGACGGAGGCCAGCGCTCAGCCGCGTCGGAAGGCAACCTTCAGACCGACCGAACAGGGTCGAGGGAGCCCCCGTCACTCACAAGGAGTTCCAGGACTTCCGAAGAGAAATTCTTGGGGCTCTCCGACGGGCCCCCAGGGAAGAAACCCTCCATTCCCAAACCGGGTCGGACGCCGAGGCCAGCGTGTCCCGCCCATCAACAATCCAACCAGAGGACGATGGCGTACTCCTAAGGCGCCTCCAAGAAATGGAGGATCGCCTCGATCACATAGGAGACGGCGACCACCGAGCGGTTCAGGGGTACAGACCTGTCCGTCCTCCCTTCTCTGCCCCCATCCTCCAAGCGGAAATACCCAAAAATTTCCGACCACCTCAATTCGAGACCTACGACGGCGAGGGAGATCCTGCTGATCACATGGAGGGTTTCAAAACCCTCATGATGATTCACAGCGCCTCGGATCCCCTGCTGTGCCGAGCCTTCCCTGCCACCCTTCGGGGTCCAGCTCGTGAATGGTTCTCGAAGCTCACCCCCGGCTCCATTTACTCCTTCGACCAACTAGAGGGCAATTTTCTTGCCCACTTTGTCACCAGCCGAAAGGCCGAAAGGACCAGCGCTTCTTTACTTGGGCTCAGACAGATAGAGGGGGAGTCCCTCAGAGTGTTCGTCCGGAGGTTTACCACGGAGGCAAGGTCGGTCTCCTCCCTTGATCCTGGCGTCGCCTCCGCGGCATTTCGGCACAACGTCCGTCATGGACAGCTGAAGGCTTCTCTGGCGAAGAAACCCCCCGTCGACTTTCCCGACCTCCTCAACAGGGTCGAGAAATACATTAGGGCAGAAGAGGCCCTTAACCCCGAAGATACCAGGGAGGCCACCGGGAAGAGAAAGCGGAAGGCCGAAGAAGTCGAACCATCAAAGAAAGCTCCGAGGAATGCGGGGGCCGTGAAGAAGGTCCCGCTGGTCCCCCGCTTCGAGAGGTACACTCCCTTGACGCATAACGTATCCGCCATCCTCTTAGAAATCGAAGACAAAGGCATTGTCCGACTACCTCCCCGATCTAATAACAACAAGAATCGAGATCAGCGCTTCTACTGCTGCTTCCATAGAGATCACGGGCACGAAACCGACCAATGCCGGGCCCTGAAAGACGAAATTGAGGAACTCATCTCAAGAGGGTACCTCTGAGAATTTACCCGAGAAGGCCCACGGGATCGGCGAGATGCTAAGAACCGGAGGCTCTCGCCTCCGAACCCTCCTCCGAACCGCATCCAGGGAGCCGCAGATACGCCATTCATCTTGCACTGTGTCCACGGAGGGCCGATGGGAGGTGAATCAAATACTTCCCGAAAAGCCTTCATCCGAGAGGTGAATACTGTCCAAGACAACCCCTCGCCCAAGCTGCAACCGATGCCGGTCTCCTTCTCAGGAGAGGACCTCGAAGGCGTTCGCCTACCCCACTGCGATGCCCTCGTCATTAGTCTTCACATGGCTAATTGTGAAGTTCGCCGAATCCTCGTCGACAACGGCAGCTCAGTTAATATTCTTTTCCTCGAAGCCTTCGAAAATCTCAAGTTACCTAGAGGCAAACTCAAGCCGGCCGGATACACCTTGCATGGGTTCTCCGGCGTCCCTGTCGTGATAGAAGGGATTGTGACCCTCGACGTTACCGCAGGATCGGCTCCTGTCAAGAGGACCGAGTCCATGGACTTCATGGTGGTCAATGTCAAGGCGGCTTACAACGTCATACTCGGTCGACCCGGACTATGCTCCCTCCAAGCGGTGCCTTCGGCTTACCATCTGAAACTCAAATTTCCCACCCCACAAGGAGTCGGCATCGTCCGAGGCAGCCAAGAAGCAGCGCGATCGTGCTACATGACCACCGTCGGGGGGGGGGGGTGTTCCCCCTCGACGCCGTCGAATTCAAACCTGAGAGAGAAGGCCCTGCTCTCAAACCTGTCATCGAGCAGGAGGAGATCCCAGTCGACGCCGAGCACCTAATGAAGCTCCTCGAGGGACGAACATAGGCTCTAGCCTGGCTAAATGTAAATATGTTTCTTGTAAAAACACTCATGTGTACAGGGCCGTCTTAGCGGCCCTCCCTATCTTATACGAAAGAGATCTCTTTTTGGCAATGTAACGCCCCGAATCCCAAATACACTGAATTCGAGATGTTCTACAGGATCTTTTCACTTTCTTTAGTACAATTTTACAGGGAAATTAAAACTTTTCATCATACATCAGAGATTACATCAAATTTACACTTTTCTTTTGTACAGCGGAAGTAAAATTTACAACAATTGAATAAAACTACAACAGCGTGATATAATCTTTAAGCATCCAATCCTCTTTAATCTTTAGCATAACATTTACCTGCATATCAGACTGTGGGTACGTCAGTTTATTCAACCGACGAACATTATACACGGCCATCCTCTCTATGCCGGAAATAGTATAACTTAACTTTTCATATTTAGCAAACACAAACTTGTCACATTCAAACTAAAGGGGCTACCCTATTGATGTCGTGTTGTGATTGTGCACTTAATCCTTAATGCATCTATTAATGTTACATGACACTAATGCACACTTGTTCGGATTCTATGCATCCCATACTACATAGGTCCGAGGGCAAGCCCTTATTCGTTCTTCATCTTTATAGGGTTCAATCCCCCATTATGTCTTAGTCTACTACTGTAACTACGGTAGTGTCTTAGATGTCCTATGATCTATGAGCCCATGTCCAGGCAGCCTGGAGGGGAATCCCACGCACTGTCACGACGCATCGAGCAGGCAACCTATGGACAATTCAGCCTCCGCCATGGAACGATGGCACCACCCATAACATCCCACGAGCGTCGCCACCGGGACGATAATTCTGGAGTAGCGCCCACGCCATGTCTTAACGCATCAAGCAGACAGCTTGTGAATCGCTCTCACACCGCTATCCGATGGCCCCCATACCCATGTTTTTCTTCTACTTTCATCACATCTCCACTATGTACTAATCCTTAGTTTTATAAAAATCATGAACAAAATAATCTCTAGAGTTAGCCTCTCCATCAACCGGACTTATTCATTTGTTTCATCATGACCAACCTTGGTCTAATTTCATCTCAATTCATTTTCTTTTTCAATGCCGGGGAGACTTAGCTACTCTAGTTCGAATTTCATTTCACAATCTTCAACTTGAGTACTTACAACTCATAAGATTCATATTCATAGCCAAACAAATTTCTTTTTCTTTTCATCAACATGATTTTAATTCCATAATCATACATGAACTCATGCACTTCATAATTTCACATTTGAAATTCATATTACTAATAAACATTCATGCTTCATATTTTGCACAATATTCTCAAGTGAGAATTAATAATATCATGTCACACAACAAGGTTCTTTTTGCCAATTGCTTTCTAATAAATCCATTTCAATTTATCTTTATAAACTATAATTTTCATAAGTGTGTATCTTAGAACCATAGCTCTAATTGTGCCTTTTGTTCACAAACCATATTGTATTTCCTTCAAATAATACTCAACTCAATCTTATAAAATTCCTTGCATTTTTATGAGAATTACCATATTTTTTCCACAATTTTTGGACAGGCACAACGGGAAACAAGCCAAGAGCACCCGCCAACCGGCCAAGCTGTGTTAGCGGTATGAAAGGGGGTCAAATAGTATATATGGTGTACAGACCGATAGTTATAAGTTCTCAAAATTTGTAGAAAAATGTTGTAATCACTGGGGCTCGAACCGCTCGACCCAGAGAAGCCACACGCCGACGCTGACCGCCTGAGCTACTAGTTCAGGTTGTCCAAGTATTGGTTTAAAGTCTAAATAAGTTATTTTGATACTGTGGTTAAAACAACTCGATGTTCAACTACACTTAGTCTCATATGGCTTTTATGAAAGGTACTGAAAAATTCCAGATTATCTTTCTCTTACATGATCTTCATGTCAGTAAGATTAAAATAATTTTTTTTGCATAAATAAAAGTATATTTTTCACACAAAACCATGAATTATTAATCACAAAACATTATATTCTTTATTTTCGACATTGGTTACAATTAGTCCCCAAGTCTCTTCCATCCCAAAATTATTGTGCATTTTTGCTGATATTAATCTTTCCTCTAACACACACAAATCTACTTCTTTTTAATTTTCCCATCCTCACAATAATTAAGGAGGTCTCTTCACAAATTAGTACTAACAAGATATGGGTTTTCTTTTTCATACAATTAGTGATAGCAAAAAGTGTTTCCTTTAATTTAACATATACTTCTAGTTCAATCATGTGCATCACAAAAATATGTAGTCACTTATCAATTATTAGGTTCACATATCACCATACAAGAAAGTTGCTCCTTTAAGAAGCGTGCTCTTTCTTAATCAATTTGCATGTTTTATCTTTTCCAATTAAACTAGCATTCTCAAACATCAATACTAACGTCATTTATTCTAATGAGCATGAAGAGATTTTATCTACAACTCAATTAACATTAATAAGCACATGCAATTGTTCATTAATATGCTAATCAAGTTGTAAACTAACTTTCCCAAAAATGTATTTTACTAACATTTTCCATAGGTTATTTCTAATTAAGAACAAAGATAATCAACTCACTTTGTAATCACATTCTTATGGCATACAATCCCACATAATTCACATATCAATAATTCAATCAACTAGAGATTATTTATTCAATTAAAGGCGCATTCTTATTAATCATTTTTCATGCAATTTGCTAATGAGATCTAGCATACACTCCTATATTAGAAATATGAAATGTTTTACCCACCTTGAATGGAGAGAACTAAACAACACAAGCCTTGCAAATGAAAGCACCTCCTCCTAGCCAAAGCGCGCACAAGCTCCAAGCCTCCTAGCCAAAGCCGAATGCTTCCTAGCACAACCGAATGCTCCCCCTTTGTGATGGCCGACCACTCCAAGCAAGCAAAACCCACACAACTCTCTATCTTTTTATAACTCACACTATTACAACAATACTACTATAGCTTGGAAATATAATTTGCATATCAAAATAGCCATGAGAGGGGGGGTATTTATACTAGAGAATAGGTGAAATGGAGGGCCAAGATTGAGTGGTTGGTTGTAGAATGAAGGGCCTAGATCAAAGTAGGAGTTATGCAAACTACCCACTTCCATGAAACTACTACCATGATCACCATGATCAATTTTGAAAATCCCTCCAAAAGAATGTAACCCGGCCTAGAAAAGAGGGTGTGCATTGCACGTGTACGTGTAGTGCACGTGCATGCAACTAAGCCAAATTTGTACCTTTTTAATTTGTATAAAAATAAATTAGTTAAAAAAAAGTCTTCTACATGACAAGTTTAATTAAAAGAGATTAATTCATGGGCTTTCTTTTTGGGCCAAAATAGTTTATAAAAATAAATAAAATATAATACATTTGGGCTTTTAAGAAAAAGCCTTTTTAATTAAATCAAAATAAGGCTTTGAAGAAAGGCTTTTTGTACAAAATAATTTGAGAACAAATTTATATATATTTATACACATCATAAAAAATAATTCAACCCAAAATATTGCACGTGCACACTACGTGCAAAATAAATAATTTTCCATTAATTGAAAAATCAGGGTATTACAGGCAAAATCCAAACGCCTCGGCAGATCCGACCTAACGCCAGATAATGAGATCGGCACCTGAGTCCTCACTCCGGTATCGTCCCCAACGCCTCGGTAGGCTCAATCCGAATCCAAACTAGGGACTCTTCCTAAGGCCCCACTTCGATCCCTCGCAGATCGGTGGAGCCGAGCCTCGCCTCCGCCATCGTTCACTACACTACTAGCCGGAGCAAAGAAGGAACAGAATTCTTTATTCATACCCTTTTATTTTGTTCTAAAAAAAAAAAAAAAAAAAAAACAAAGACCGTTACAGGACCACTCCACTCATCTCAAACTAGAGGAAGTCGCCATCTTAGGGCCCCTCGGGTCCGACGAAGGGCGGGATTACTCCGAACGAGCGACTAGGAGCCCTATCCTCGTTATGATGGTCCCTGGACTCAGCCGCGGTCGACACCCCAGCCACGGAGCTCTGGGCGTCATCCGATCGCATACGCTGCAACAGCAGCAGCGCAGAGGGAACCCCCTCCGCTTGTCGACCCACTGAGGAAGATGCCGAAGCACCCAGCATAGTCTTGTAACGGTGTATCACCCTTTCCTTCTCCACAAAGACATCGCGAAGTAACCTCTCAGAAGAGGGCCTCGGCACCATGGCACTCGACACGGCCTGTCCAAGGCTCACATCGCCGAGTTCCCGATCCATCATCGCCCTCCTCAGCCGGCTCGCCTCCTCACTTAAGGCTTCAGATTTATTCCGATAATAGTTAAAAGCCGCATCAGTGTCACGAGCCCCCCTTCGATGGCAAACCAACGCGGCCTCCAGGGCCTCAACTTTGCTCCGGAGCCACGCCACGTCGGAACGACGGGGGTCCACCTCGGGAAGGGGAGCCGCAACCTACAAGAGAACCAGCCAACTCAACACACATACGCAAGAAGGTTCGGAAATATCCGATGTCAAAACACTTGGCCGGTCAAAAAAAATCTTTTTTACTATAAATTCAGGTACTTCTTACAAAAATGCGGTGGCCAGTCCGCGGGAGGCAAATACAGTCGAGAGAGGGAAAAAGAAGACAAAATTATACAACTTATTGTCCCACCTCAGCGTCGACAGACGGATTCACAGGGGGGTCGGCAGGCGGGTCGAGAGCGGGCCCTTCTTCGCCAGGAGTCTTCGATGTCCCCTTGATCTCCATGTCATACTCAAAATTAGACAGATCGATGGTCGGGTAGAAGTGCCTCACATGACTGGGGGCCTTCGCATAACATTCGTCCTGGGCCTTGATCACCATCATCTGACCCGTAGTCGTCACCTCCTCCCTCTCCTTGGCGAACTTCTTCTTCAAGGAGGCCACCTTCTTCCCCCACTCCGCATCCTTGGCCTCGAGCTCGAGCTTCATCTGCTGCTCCCTCTTGTGCGAACCCTCGAGCTCGATCCGCATCTCCTTCATCTCCCGCTCGCTCTTATCCGCCCGAGCTCGCTCTTGTGCCAGGGACGCCTCGTAGAGGTTATTCATGTTAGCCCCCTGCACGCAAGCCTGCCACCAACAAGCGCAGATAAGGAAAAGACTTCCGTAGAAAAATTAACAAGGAGGATAGGGTCGACGGACTTACCAGCACGGTGGCCTGTGCCAGGCGCGTGAACGCCACCTCCACAGGCTCGCTCTCCATCGCCTTGCGATCACGGGGGGTCGCCAACTTCTCCACCACCTCAACGGCCTGGGCCTCCTCGGTCAGACAGTCCCCCATCCGAACCGACCAGTCCGGTGCCCACCGCTGTCGCAGCAACTCCACCACCGGGTCCTCTTCCTCGATCTCGACCAAGGGACCTTTCCCCTTGTCAAGAACGGATGCCCTCGCTAGGCCCTGGCCCTTCGAAGCAGCCGCCCCCTTGCTCGTCTCCGAGCGAATCCTCTTGGTCCCCGGCTCGAGCTGGACCTCCGAGATGACTAGGGACGACCCCCTCGGCCTCTTCGCCGCCTCTCCTTCTTCTCGGCCTTCTCCTTCCTCATGGTGAGCCTCTTTGCCTTGATCGATGCTTCGTCCATATCTACAGAAAAAACCATTAAGAGCAATGAGCAAGAAAGTACGAAAGGACCGAAAGAAAAGAAACAACTACATACACAGAACGGCTGGGCTCAGTCCAACGCTCGCCAGGTTGGCCTCCGTCACCTTTGTCCAATCAATACTAGGTGACAGACGGAGGCGCTCGACAAACCCCCACTCCTCGGCCGACAGATCCCTCGGCCTCGGCGGTTGATAGCTCGGCTTGGAGTGGTTCCATCGAGTGGGAATGTCCCAGGGCTCTTCACTCCGGATCACCAGATATTTTTTCTTCCAATCCTTGATGGAGTCCGGGTGGCTGTGAACGACCTTCCCCTTACTCCGGGGAGAGATGTAGTAAACACCCTCGGCCGCCGAGCTGATCATCAACATCGCTCGGAACACATTCAGCCGCAGGGATATCTTCTGTTCCTCGCACATCAGCACAAAGCAGATGATCTGCTTCCAAGAGTTCGGCCCGTACTGCATTGGCACCAAGGAGGCCCAGTTCAGCACATCCCGAACAAACGGGTGGACCGGCAGCCTCAGCCCGAAGATGAAGGCGTCCACGGGGAAGACGCAATACCAAACAGAAAGGGGATCGGTGGGGCGCAGAGTAGAGCTCGGCAACAACAATTCGTAGCCGGGCCCTATGTGGTACGCCAGCTGCAAAGCCTCCAAGTCCCCGCCCTCTAAGATAGTCGGGATCGCGTCCATCATCACCCTCTTCCGACTCGGCGAAGAGGGCTGCACACCGAAGAGCTCCCTATCAGAGAGGTCGTCGGGATACTGACGGAAAGGCTTCGGCTGTACGGGGGAACCTGTCACCAAATTGCGGTAAACAGGCGCCTGGCTCGAACCACCAGTCCTCGACCCCGCCTTCCTTGGAGCCCTCTTCCTCTTCTTGGCTCGCTCCGACGAGGGGTTAGATAATGGCCCCAGACCAGTCGGCATGGAACTCGAACCCGCACCCTGAATGGTGGACCTCCTTATTGGGTCGCCCTCGCTTCCCTCCTCCTCGGAAGACAACTCCAGTACACGGATACCGTCTGAACCATCACTGGCTTCCTCCGACTCGCTACTCTCCACCACGAAGGTATGACGGGAGCGTAACGGCCTCACCTTGTGTACCACCTCCCCCTCACCTACTGGTTCCTCCCACGAAACTGAATCGGAAGGCTCCGCAGCGTGCACTGACTCCTCCTCAAGCACCGGCTCCTCCCACGACGTCGATTTGGCGGCAAGCTTCACTTCCCCCCTAGACGTCGACGCTGACGAGCCGGACTGAGCCCTATCCATCTGTGCCTAAACTAAACAGACTTACCAACTAACCTGGGGTCACTTCGGAAGGACGAGCCTAGTACAGCAAACTGCAAGGACGAGCGCTGAAGGGTTGGAAGATTTTTTGAGAAAGAAAGCAGCGAGAAAGAAGTGGGCGAGAGGGGGAGAGGGGGAATACTTATAGAGGATAAGAACGACTCCTCGACTTCCGCAATTACTATTCACCGATTGACGTACAACTGCCGCCTGAAAAATCGCGCCACGTCCTCGAAACGTGCGCTGCTGACGTCATCAGGTGCCAGGCTGGCAGCCAGACGCAGGGGTCGGTTCAGATGGAGTATACGACAGAGAAAATATTTTACTTAAGGTTTAAGGCGCCGTCCTTCGACAGACGCCCCGGGCTCCAGCGCTCGGTCGGTTCCCCTCTCACCCCCGAGCAGCTCGGGGCTTACAGCCTCGGCGGCCGAAACCCCGAACTGTTCGAGGGTGGGACAGAAACCACCATCACCTGGAGCCCTATCAGGAGACAGATTGGTCAACCCCTAATCGGAGACGACCCCTCTATCTGATGCTCTTCAGCCCCAAGTCCGGAATACGGTTGGTGCCCCTCCCGTCCGGATCTCTCTCGGGCCAAACAACCGTGTCAGGGTCGTCTGACCCGAAAAAGGATCCAGACGGCAGAGCCACCACCAGTCCGAGGCTCCTTATCCACCGGTCCGAATTTCGGTCGTTTCCCCTCTCGCCCGGATCTCCCATGGATCTGGCTGCCGTATCAGAGCCATCAAATCCAAGAGAAGATCCGGACGGCAGAGTAACCACCTATCCGACGCGACCCGGGGTAAAATTTTGCAAGAGACAGGCGTCCGCCGGAGCAGACACCTCTGATGGCCAATGGACCACCCTTGCTGTGATCAAACCCGCTGCGGAGGGAGGGGTACTTATAGCCTCCCCCATAGGTCGGCCTTTATGACATGGAGAAAGCCAAACGACGGAAGCCCATGCGCCATGCATTTATTAGGCGGCGCATTTAAGGCCCCTGGGAAATTGGAACATCACACAGATCCCAGAGCGCCTTCAATGCTCCGCAAAAACAGCGGGCTACCCCGCCCAAGCATTCTAAGGCACAACGGTTCGCCCTCACCTTTGCCGACCCGTAATCCCTCGCCAGCACGAGGTCCGGTCTAGCCCCAGGGTAGTCTTCTCAGGAAGGCTCCACGGCTCGCCATCACCCTTGCCGACCCGTAATCCCTCGCCAGCCCGAGGTCAGGTCTGACACCAGGGTAATCTTCTCAAGAAGGCATAACGGCTCGCCATCACCCTTGTTGACCAGTAATCCCTCGCCAGCTCGAGGTCAAGCCTAGCACCAGGGTAGTCTTCTCCGGTAGGCTCCACGGCTCGCCATCATCCTTGCCGACCCGTAATCCCTCGCCAAGCTCGAGGTCAGGTCTGGCACCAGGGTGGTCTTCTCAGGAAGGCCAACGGCTCGCCATCACCCTTGTTGACCCGTAATCCCTCGCCAGCTCGAGGTCAGGTCTAGCACCAGGGTAGTCTTCTCCGGAAGGCTCCACGGCTCGCCATCGCCCTTGCCGACCCGTAATCCCTCGCTAAGCTCGAGGTCAGGTCTGGCACCAGGGTGGTCTTCTCAGGAAGGCCAACGGCTCGCCATCACCCTTGTTGACCCGTAATCCCTCGCCAGCTCGAGGTCAGGTCTAGCACCAGGGTAGTCTTCTCAGGAAGGCTCCACGGCTCGCCATCGCCCTTGCCGACCCGTAATCCCTCGCCAAGCTCGAGGTCAGGTCTGGAACCAGGGTGGTCTTCTCAGGAAGGCCAACGGCTCGCCATCACCCTTGCTGACCCGTAATCCCTCGCCAGCTCGAGGTCAGGTCTAGCACCAGGGTAGTCTTCTCCGGAAGGCTCCACGGCTCGCCATCGTCCTTGCCGATCCGTAATCCCTCGCCAAGCTCGAGGTCAGGTCTGGCACCAGGGTGGTCTTCTCAGGAAGGCCAACGGCTCGCCATCACCCTTATTGACCCATAATCCCTCGCCAGCTCGAGGTCAGGTCTAGCACCAGGATAGTCTTCTCAGGAAGGCTCAACGGCTCGCCATCACCCTTGTTGACCCGTAATCCCTCGCCCAGCTTCAAATCTGGTCTAACACCAGGGTGATCTTCTCAGGAAGTTTTAACGGCTCGCCACCACCCTTACCGATCCTTAAACCCTCGCCGACTCGAGACTCGCTCTAACATCAGGACAACCCCCTTATGAAGGCCCAGTGATTCGCCATCCCATTTCTACAACCGTAAACACTCCTCCACGGCTAGCTCCCGCATCCCCGCAGGAGTGGGGGACTTGTGTGGTAGGGTAAAAATGGCTTGGGGCCCAACCAGGGCCCAATACAACTCTCACTCAAAATGGTAGAAACAGCAGTCTAGTTCGGCTTCGAGCCACTGCAGGGTCGGCGCCGAACCTCAAGTTCACCCCCACAGAACCAGTTTCCTCGTACCCGACGAGCCTCAATGGTCCACGGTCTCCGATCCGTGACAGCCCCACGGGCCGTCCCCCCATCCTGGCGAGGCATGGGGATGACCTGGCACAGCCTAGGCCCTCCGATTCTCCCAGAAGTACAGAAGCCCCATGATCTGCCATGTCAGCTCCAAATACCACCAAGGGCTTTGCCGCGTCAGCCCTATACCACTCCTGGTACTGCCACGTCAGCCCTAAACCCCCTGGGCCTTCTGCCACGTCAGGACCATGGGCTTTCGGGTTCAGACCCGGCCCCCAAGCGGATCCAAACCCGGTTGGAATTCTCTATAAATACTAGACCCTCACCCTCCTTTTCAGGTAATCAATCTTTTGCCACTTAAATTCACCTAGTTATTGCTACTCTCTCACAGAGACTGACTAGATCGTCGGAGGGTCCGCCACCGGGATAAACTCCGGTGTTTCAGGACCGTCTGCAGGTACACAAGACCTCGGATCCGAACCCTCTGATCCGAGCCCAGATCTCCGCCTCATTCCGAGCCCGTCGCAGGCTCCGCCCGGTCAGCCAAGAATCATCAGACGAGCAGCTTTCTCCTTCAATACAAATCGAGTCCGAACTCACACCTGGTGCATCCACACGTCTCCCAGAATTAAACCGCATCAATAACTTTAAGAGCATTTGTAGTCATTTGCCATTTACCCATATTTTGGAAAAAATGAGAGAAAAAAAACGCGGTAGTCGTTGGCCATTTACCCATAAAGTGACTCTGACATGAACAGTGCTTGGCCAAATATAGGAGACGAAATGGTTTTTGCCAAAATGTAGCTCACGAGGAATAATTTTTCGTCCGTTTAATGAGACGAAAGATTATCTTTCGTCGAAGAGATCGGACGAAAAAAGAAACACCGTCCTACACATTCGCAGCTCAAAATTGATCGGACGAAAGAAAATATAGCGTCTGTGAATTTAAAATTAAAAAAAAATATTTCGTCGGACGACACATTATGTCTCGTCTCTACATTTGAGAATAAGACAAAATGTGTGGGATGGTAGATAATTCCCTCCCCCCTCCTTCTCTCTCTCTTTATTTTGTTCAAATAAGTTACAACAGGAAGGTAGATATTTAGCTACACTAAATATGAATCATGTTCATCTATCTGCCAATACTAGACAGACACCTATTTCTTCAACTATAATTCTACCAAGACAGACACCTATAGATTAAGATTTTTTTTATATAAATATATTTAATTAGACGACACATTATGTCTCGTCCACACGCCCAAAACGTGTCAAATTTGGCCCCCTTTTCTCGGACGGGAGATAATATCCCGTCCGACCTTATTCTTTAAAAAAAAAATTTTAAAAAAAAAATCCAACAGACAATACATCTTCCCCCGTCTGATTCAATTTTTTATTTTTTTTCTCCCTAATTTAACGGACGATAAATAATCCTCCGTCTTACTAAATTTACGTGTACAGAACGCTGCGACAGTAGATAATCTTTTGTTTGATATTTAAAAATGTACAAAAAGCCAAATTTTAACTTCAAACGACTACAACGATAACTCATATTTTTTATTTCCATTTTCCATTTACTCAAAAGTTAGCAACCAACGAATACAGATGCTCTAAGAGAAGAGAAATGCTACACATATATTGGGCTTGTCTTTTAGTGATCATTGGGTCCATCCCTCACTAATAGATAAATGAAAAAGGTCTAATAACCACTAAAAAACAAGCTCAATATATATTTAGGGTAGAAACAAATATAAGTAAAGCATTTATCCTAAGAGAAATCTTAAATTGTGCTCTAGAAATGAAATGAAGAGTGGTCTTTCTGATCATCAATTCTCTGTCACATCCTCAAACATGTGTACTTGCCATCTTCAACTGTTAAACTCTCTCTCTCTCTCTGTTGGGTTGTGTTGACAGCTTCTTATTATTCTGTTCCTGATCAGCTTTCTATCCCATCATCCCCATCTTCTTCTTCTCAATCTCCTTTCTATCTATTTATTATGGCATGCATTCCAAATTAGTGGGCTTGCTTCTAATCCAATCCAAATGGATCCCTGCGCCCATACCACCAGCACCTGCCACTTCTTTAATTTGCCCTCTTTTAAACTTGACTGTTAATTTCCTTCATCAGTACTGGCCGATCGAGCACTTCCACTGCAGTTGGTAAAAATTTCTCACTTTCTAGCTAAATGTGATATACAGCTTCAATTTCCGGCTCTAGATAAAATTATTTTGAATGTTGGAAATAGTATTTCAAAAGAATTTATATTGCTTACAGTCGGCTTTTTCCGACGAAGATATTCTAAGCAAAGTACGTAGCATATTAGTTTGACAATGATAGATATATAATGCATGTACACAGTACACTTTTAATTAGTAGAAGACGATACATGTGAGCTATAAAAATATGACTCTTTAGTCTTTAGAAAAAAAACAGTTTCAATTTCAAATTTTCAATGTAGATATGTATATATCTTTCAACAGATCGATAGTCAATTTTCGTTGAAATTTATAATAGAAAGATAAGAAGTTGAGGAGTATATATATATAAAGTAGAAGGGGCTAACAAAAGATGACAGTCAACTAAGGGGCCTGAAATAACTTTTCCCAACTTACAATAATTAACATGGGAAAAAACATTTAGCGGGTGTTTGGTAGGTGGGAATGTGCAAGGAAATCTCATATTCCCTCTTAGACTACCTTGTTTGGTATGTGGCAATCATAGTTTTGAAAGGAATGATAAATTTCCAAAGGAATCTAAATCCTTTGATGGGAAGGATTTTCATTCCCAAAAAAAAGTCGTGGGATTTGAGGGTTCTCATTGGATTTCAATAACAAACAATAAAATAATCAATAAAACTAGAATAAAAATAATATATTCCTCCCTCCCAAAAATTATGGGATTTGAACATTCTCATGTGATTTCCATAAGAAACAATTAAAAAAACCAAAAAAACTAGAATACAAAATTACAATAATAAAGGATTCACGGGAATGCAATGTATTATACCAAACGCGATAATGCAACATTTCCGGAAATTTTTATTCCCACCCTCACATTCCCGATAATTCTTTCATTTCCAGAAATTTTCCAATCCGTATACCAAATGCCTCCTTAAAAGAATAATAACTACCTCGGGAAACAAAGGCTAGGAAAATTAATTAATATTAACTAAAAATATATATCAAAGGTTTACAAGTAACCAGACCTTTGTAGACAAGCTAAAACAAAACATGGTATATAATTAATTAACTAAAAAAATTGACTTTTAATTGAAATTGAGCTTGTACTAACTAAGGTCTTGTTATAAACCTTTCTTTGGTTGATTGATCTCACCAATACCAAATGAACTCATTCCTCCCCAATCAAACATGTTAATGAATGACTCCAACCCCCCACCCTTGCTTCCACTACTTGTCTCTAGCTTCTCCTTCTCCTTCACCACCTCCTCACCTGACCTGCTGACACTCTCTCCGATTATCCCGGTCGTCGGTGATCTCGGGAACACAAGGCTCATCGGGTCTGAATCCAATTCAGCCAACTCTGCAAAGAAGTCATCCCCGGATACCGGGTTCTCATTGTAGAACACCTGATTAAATATATGATCATCATCAGTAGTAGTCGTAATAGTCATTTCTTCTTCTTTCTTCACTGTCGATGCTCCTACGTTCGTTGGGCTAGTCGTGGACATAGGCTCCTTGTTGGGCTCTTGTATGATTGGTGGTGGTGGTGGTGGTGGTGTTTTTTTGGAGGTTGCTAGGGCTCCGATTTTGGACGGTTGAGATCTTGTGGATCCAGCAAGGGCGTTCCGTTGGGTAGGCCACGGGTGGTTGTGTTCAGAGGTGTAGGTGATGACGAGCATATTTGGATCGGTCCGGCTTCTTTCTACTTGTTTCCTCGCAGAGCATCCTTTCGAGCTGCTGCATCTGTAGTAGCCTCTGAAAGACATTGTCATACATATATATATATATATATATATATATATATAGACCTCATTAGCTTATGTTCACTTTTTGTGGATTTTTTCTAACTCAAAAGATCTATATATGGAGAACAAGTAATTAATTAATTAATATGCAGTTTCAGTAAAAATCCAGTTTCAGTAATTAGATATAACGAATAGTTGAACAAAAGTTTATGAAGTAGCAAAAATATAATGGAAAAGTAAAGTATTAGGGAGAAGAGGTTGAGTTTCATATATTGAAGAAATCTTGCTAAATGTGTTAAGAGAGTTGTCATGTCATGTACATGTTCAGGGTTGTATATATTGTGTAGGAATCTGCAGTCTGAATATAGTAAATATCGTTAATTTCTACAATGAATGTCTCAACTAAATACTAAGTACGTACGTGTGTAAATATACGAGCCAGTGAGAAGTATCGACTCAATAATTAATGAACTCTGATTTATACATATATATATATATCTGCATTTCTCATAAAAAAAAACATTACGATTTAATCCTATTATCTCTCATTTCCTCATTATTTTCACAGAAACACCCAAAACACAGACTAATGATCATCCTACAAAGAAGGAAGCTTAATTACTCAATTGTTAAATATATATCGTTAATAAAAGATCTTATTACTAGCTAGTCTGCAACATGATCGGAAATGGTTGTTATTTAATTAATTTGTATATATCCATGCTTAATGAGGCTAACAAAATTATTTAATAAAATTTTGAGTACTTAGAAGATGCCCGATGAATGGAGAAAGAGTATTTTAGTACTTATATATAAAAATAAAGAAGATATACAAAGTTGCTCAAACTACCGATGAATTAAATTAATGAGTCATGCGATAAAAATTTGGGAGAGAGTGATAGAACATAGACTGAGACTAGAAACTACAGTGTCTGAGAATCAGTTTGGATTTATGCCGAGGAAGTCAACAATGGAATCAATTTATGTACTGAGGAGACTTATAAAAAAATATAGGAAGAATAAGAAAGATCTACATGTGATTTTTATAGATCTAGAAAAAGCATATGATAAAGTCCCTAGAGATATAAAATGGTGGGTGTTAAATAATAAAAAAGTAACTATTCGGTATATGGAGCTAATTAAGGATTTGTATGAAGGGGCAACAACCACAATTAAAACAACCACAGGAAGGACCAGCGATTTTACTATTACAGTAGGTTTATATATACCAAGGTTCGGCTTTAAGCCCCTACTTCTTTACTTTGGTTATGGATGAATTGACGCGAGGAATACAAGATGAGGTACCTTGGTGTATACTTTTTGCCGATGACATCGTCTTAGTTGACGAGATTAGAACATGAGTCAATGCTAAATTAGAATTATGGAGAGAAACTTTGAAGCTAGAGGCTTTAAAATAAGTAGAACTAAAACAGAGTACATGGAGTGTAATTTTAGTGATATTCGAAACACAACTGAGAAATTAGTGAAGCTTGATGGCCAAGAGATAGCTAAGAGAGGCCGTTTCCGATATTTAGGCTCGATTATACAAAGAGATGGAAAAATTTGTGAAGATGTTACACATAGGATCCAAACAGGATGGCTTAAGTGGAGAAGGGTCAGTGGTATTTTTTGTGACAAACGTATACCATTGAAGTTGAAGGAAAAATTTTATAGGACGGCTGTTAGACCGGTAATAATGTATGGAGCAGAATGTTGAGCAACAAAGAAACAACATGTTCAAAAAATGAGTGTAGCGGAGATGATAATGTTAAGATGGATGTATGGTAAAATAAGGAATGACAGAATTAGAAATGAGCATATACGAGATATGCTAAAGATAGCTCCAATCCAAGATAAGTTAAGAGAGAATCGTCTCAAGTGGTTTGGACATGTCACACGTAGACCTAGTAATGCCCTATTAGAAAGAGTGATTTGATAAGTATTGAGTGTAGGGTTAGGGGTAGAGGAAGACCTAAACTAACTTGGATGAAAACGGTGAAAAAAGATATAATAGCTTGTGACCTCACAGAAGATATTGCACTAAACCGAGCAGAATGGAAAATCAGGATTATGTAGCCGATCCCAACTAGTTGAAAAAAAGATTTTGTTGTTGTATACATCCATGCTTAGTTAATGTAAGCATGCATTTAGAGCAAACACAAGAAACAATGACCAAAGAAAAGAAACCGAGTGCTGTTCTACCAATGGTGATGCTGCTACATGCTAATGCATGGATGTATGCAGTTACAATACAAATTAAGCACAAACGCATATAAATTTACAAATATGGCAATTGAGTCCTGTGAATGTTAACTACAGTACAGTGCTTGAATTAATTGATATTTCCCAATAGAATTAATGTATTCTTAATTTTCTAATTATGCATGGTCATAATTCAAATTGTTCTTCTGAAATATTTCCTCATGATGGTCATAAGTTAATTCTTTCAACCATCAAAAAAAAAAATGGTTACTGTAATAAGATTATAGAA
Organism: Hemerocallis citrina; assembly: GCA_017893485.1. NCBI lineage: Eukaryota > Viridiplantae > Streptophyta > Magnoliopsida > Asparagales > Asphodelaceae > Hemerocallis > Hemerocallis citrina. Next base: position 1,084,232 of record CM030362.1, read on the forward strand.
GTAAGAAAATATTAATTTAAGAAGGATTAGACAGAAAATTGTTGTTTCGTTATTTCATCTTTTGAGTAAATTAAAAAAGAAAAAGGAATGAAGTAGCTAATTAATTAACTATATATATATGTTTTGCACTACATGTAAAAATAAAATAAAAAAGCTGGGCAGTTTATATATACACGACTAATTAAAATGAAAATTTTGGTACGTATATGCCTTTAGACATGGTTTGAAAATTAATTCGATCGGTAATAAAAATGGATCGGTTTTAGTCTATCATTTACTAATTAGTTAAATCAGAGATATATATCAATAGCGCAGATAATATTTGAGTTAAACCATGCTTGTTTGTCATCAAGAATAGTCGATTAAATTTCTATATATATATCCCATAAATAATAATCCATGAATTGAAATCTAGAAAGCTAGCCATAATGTAATGTAATGTAATTAATAAATGAAGTAATTAATTAAATAGAAAAAAGAAAATGAAGAAAATACAGCACGTAGGTACGTACGTACCTAGGATAAGGAGAACCCTTGATGGGTTTCTGGCCATATTTTCTCCAGGCCCAGAGATCCGATGGTACCACCTCTCCACTCGGCCTGCTGCTTGCTGATGCTGGTGCTGGTATACACACCACTTTCTTCGCCTGGTTCTTTCTGTACGTGTAGTGCATGCGTAGGCACAGTAACAAATATTCATTCATTCATTCATTCATTGTCGGGAAAAGGTACTAGCTAGTTTTATACAGAAATTAATTAAGGTAATGATCTCCTCCATGTGCACTCGTGGTGTGTAATCGGCCTTCCTGTCGTCGTATCGACGATCCAAATCGTTTACATTGATCTATACATCTAAATTAGTCTAAATATATAAAATCAAATCATTTGAAATTTATTTGTCCATCCATCATGTGACTTAAAAAAACAACAATTTTTAGTCACACAATTTGGTAACACTTCAATTAATGTAAATGAATTTCAAATGATTTGATTTACATATTTAGACTAATTTAAATATGTAGATCAATATGAACGATTCGGTCCGTTGATATGAAGGCACATGAAGACCGAGTGCACGCGGAGGCCTAGTGCACAGACTTTCCTTCTTTGTTTTGATCAGCTAGTGCAAAAAATCCGGCCCTAATCAGTATATATAATCTTATTGGTCAACTCAGACAAGATGAATCTTTCTCTCTTCCCGTAAGATTGATAACTCCTAATTAATTAATTATTAGAAGATTAATTATACCTTCTCTTGATCCCCGGTGTCGTAGGGGAAGATATCTGAAGACCGCTGTCCCCAGGCACGATCATCGGCAAAGATGATTTGATTGGCAGTGGCGGAGGAGGCGCCTTGGAAGAGAAGGCGGTGGCGGTGGCGGCAGCTGGCGAGATGTGAAGAACCCGTGAAAACAGCAGGTTATTGCAAGGCCTGCTTGTAGCAGTACCTGTCTTGTCCAACGCCTCCTTCTCACCTGCAGACTCGCATTCGAAGAAGGCGGTCCCGGTCAGCTCGTGCAGCAGCGGGTCCCTTGCGTCAAAGGAATCTCCGTCGACGTAGTTGTTGTCGGTCATCAGCTGCTGCTGCTGCTGCTGGTGGTGGTGGTGGAAAGAGGTCGAGGGCATGTTTTCCGGAAGCTGCCAGCTGGTGGAGGATTGAGGTGGGGGCGCCGCAGAGGAGGCGTTGACCATCCGAACGATGTCGGCAAGGTCTCCACCTCCTCCAACTGCTCCGCCGCCTTGGTCAGCGTTGTTGTTGTTGGTGGTGGTGGTGGTGTCGGTGTCGGTGTCCATCCTTTGCCAGAAGAAGTCACACATAATGATATGATGAATTAATGATATACAGATCTAGTAACAACAACTTAACGAACTTAATTTGTTACATAACCATGAACTCACTCAATGATGGAAGGAGAAGAAGAAGAAGAGAATGCTTCAAACTCTCGTTAAATAAATCAAGTAAATGAGCTAGAGAGAGAGAGAGAGAGAGAGAGAGCAAAGCTGTCTAATTATTACTATTATATACCAACTGTTGTGCATAAGCATTGATAAAAAATAAAAATAAAAATTTGTTGGTGGGGGGAGGGGAGGGGGGCTGCTTTAAACTCTAGCTTATTGTTCTCTTCTCTTCTTCTTTGTTTTCATGCAATTAAAAAATAAATCTGATTAATTAATTGAATAAACATAGGAATAGTTTGTTAATTATGGTTTGGAAGTAGGTACTTATGCCCTCAAAGTCATTTTTCTTCGTCTTGTAGTGTCAAAATGAAAAAGAAGAAGAAGCGGATGGTAGCCGCATTTGTCGGCTTTTGAAGCTCGTTCTCTTCACTCTCTCTCTACCCCGTTAGATATAGATACGATCGATCGAGCGAGAGTTTTCAACTTCGTTCTATTGCATGCGTAGGTGGCGTGTGTTTGTTGCCTTTCTTACTGCTACAATAAAGTGCACTACTCCACATTTTACGTACGTACTATTCATTCACACTACTGCACCAATTTTGTTAATTGGGGGGTGCTATTCGATCACGAATTATCTACGTACGTTCATTGTTTTTTGGGCTTTTTTTGCAATTACATCTAATGGATATTTCAATTCGTACCAAAATTACATTATTTGTCAATGTAAAAATAAAAAAAATAAAAAAAACATTCATTAGGAGATCTAAATGGGAAAAAAAAAAAAAAAATCATTTCTTTTGTTTGGGTCCTCATTGTTTTACACCACAAGGAAGGAGGTTTGTCATCGCAAAAAAGGATATTTCTATTTTTTTTTAATAGCAATTTGTAAATTCCATCAGGAGTGATCATATGTGCAGGGTCGGCTCCATCCTTGAGACGGGTGAGGCCACCGCCTCATGTCTCTGGAGTTTTTGCGATTTTAGAAACCCCAAATTTGTAATTCTCTTGTAAATATAGTATGTATTTTGCACGTAAAAAAATCTGTTATTAGGACCCATTTCAGGAATAGTTTGCCTCGGACCTCCGGAAACTCAGGGTCGGCGCTGCACATGTGCACTACATTTATTGTGATCAATCATTTTATTAGCCAAAATCAATAACCAAAAAGCACATCTAAATACTCGCACATAAAAAGTTCTCTGAAATAAATTCATTATGGAGGCGGCACCCAACAAGGGCAGAGACGACGGTGAAAGACAATATATAGGTCGGTTATGTGAGAGAGAGAGAGAGAGAGAGAGAGAGAGAGCGCCATAGCCAAGGATGAATTAGGGTTACAGTTCTAGCAAAGGCGGCGACCATTGATGAAGAATAATGACTAAATAAATGAAAAGTTGTAAAATAGGTAAAGACTATTTTCTTTCCCAATTAACGAAATATAAAAATTAGTTGATAACCTTTTTTACTGGCTTAGCCAGTCACGAGTCACCCATAAATCAAATGGTATCTATGCTCAATTGCTTTAATAATAATAACCAAGTGAGATCTGAACTTGAGTAACTCTTATACCAATAGTAACACTGTAACGGGAGCAAGAGAAAGAATTGCTAGAGTTTTCTAGGTGGAAAAATTCGATGATGAAGATGTTGAGTTTGGACCGATGCTGGACTGAGGGGTAGGCCCCCCCTGATACTCACAGGGCATAGGACACATTTGGGAAGCGCACCGTCTGCAACCAGCTATATTTTGTATTTTGTTTAAGTCTATTGTACCTTGGGTTGTACTGTTGTACTTTTGGTTGGACCCACCCCCAGAGTATTGTTGGGGGATTATGTTCTACTTCTTGCACTGTTACTTTTTGTATTTCCCCCCAGTACGCCGGGGTTGTTTTATTAACTCCTTATTAATGAAACAGGATGCCGTTATTCCACCTTTTTCCTTAAAAAAAAAAAAAAAAGTATAATTTGTGAATTATTCGTGAAGAATTTATCTACCAAATTAATTCTCGATTTAATCACCAATTTTCGTTTAAATCACTGTATTTTACGAATTATTTTCAAATAATATGTGAATTAAACAAATTAATCACTAAGTTTGTAGCTATTTTTTATATTTGTGAATTTAAATTTATATATACTTAGGTGATGGATACTGAGATGCATTAAATTTTTTATTTCTTTCTTTCCGAATATTTGCCGAGTTTTTTTTCAAATTTACAGGATTTTTGCCAAATTCTGAATTTTAAATTTTGACGAATTATTCCCGAATCCCAAATTAGTGACTATGCTTATACCATGTAAAAAACTTTGTCACCGTACCTAAACCCTCAAATTGTAGCAGGAGTTAATAATATTAGTATAAAAGTGAGAATATATATAGGTTTCTAGTTTCACAAAGTTTTTTACATCTTTTAGATAAACCTTTCGTTAGTCAGAACTCGGCATCAAACATGAGTTTATTCCATGCATGGTTTGGTCGTAGATGGAGACAACGGATAGGAACCAAAGACACGCTCTTCGTATACTAACCTTAACATACAAGCCTTTCTCCTTTTTATTCTCATCTTCCTTAATTCAACGATGCACAATATTACACTTCACCCTTTTTCTTAAGGAAAATTCTGTTTTGTTTTCTAATTAGTCAAAATTATGTTTGATTTTGCTTCTTCTTTTTTATTCCTTTTTTTTTTTGAATTCTGGTAAAAAAATATGTTGAATTCTGGTAAAAAAATATGTTGACCGTATGAGTTTATATGTATATAGGGCACAAGATAATTTTTTATGTTTTCTCTCTGCCGAGACAATAATAGGACCAATGATCTCTAATTTTATAATGGGAGAAGGCTTTAGTGTCATTCGTAACTCTACCAACACGTGCAAGATGCGTGCATAACTATTATAAAGAAGGTATTAGATTCAAACTCAGACTACGTCTAAATTTTTACTTTAAAAAAACTATATTAATTAAGACGTTTACCGTGCGCGTAAATTAATAGTTTGATTAAAAGAGAACAAAGTATTCATCTTTCTTTTCTTCTTTTTTTCCCCTTTTCCCCCCCTTTTTTTTAAGGTATACCATTTAAGGAGAAAACATACTCATACATCACTCTTATGACTTATCTTCTTAAATATAATAACTCTTACTCTAATTTAGAAAATTTGTTGCTTGAGGTCATCAAACAAAATATAAATAGTAAGAAGGAAACACATATATATACATATTCTAGCCACTTCAGTGATGTAATGCTCCATAAGCATATTAATGTGGCACTTTGTTTTTAATTCTCAATATAATTATTAATGTTGACCAAGTACATATATATATACAGATATCAGTTAATTTCATTGTTTTCTTTGAAAATTTTTGCTCAATTTGGTAACTTCATTTTAAGCCAAATATTTTGCTGGGATCTTCAGTCTAAAGGGTTGCATAACCATATAAAATTCATCACTTTCTTTCATTAACATTTTTGTAGGGAATATGATAAATATAAAGACATGGATTTTAACCAAATAGTTGTAGAAAATAAATTATAGAATAATAATAATTTAAACACTCATGCATATATATATATATATATATATATATATATATATATATATATATTTCAAAATCTAAAATACTATAAAAGAAAGAATTAAGTGCGCCCCAAATTTGCAATTTCACGTGAATGAGGAATCTGAAAACAGATTGCAGTACTAGTAATTAATGTATAATTTAGCATTTGAGCAGTTCAAGAAAAGTCAATATATTTAATCAACAATTAATCTAACAAATTATTTCTAGTATAATTAAGTTGCAAAAACAATTGGTGTAACAGTAGGAGCATTAATTCCTACTAGGGTAACAACACAACAGGGTTAGCAGATTCATGTCTTAATTAAACTATATATATATATATATATATATATATATATATAACAGTCCAATCATGCATACAGCCTAGCCTAGCAGTTTCTTTATGATTAAAAAAATAATTAGAGAGAGACTCCAAGTGGAAACAAATTAGCAGAATCTCTCATTGCTAATTAATTAACAACTAATTGATGTTTGGAGTCAATTACAATTTTTTTGTTTTTTTGTTAGCTTTTAACTAGTACGTGTTGGTATCCAAAGAATCCTTGTTGATCACCTAACCTTTTAAATTTTAGGGTACATATGCTTGCAAATTAACGAGAGCTAATATAAATTAATTAATTAAGAACTAATTAATAGTATTGCTAATTAATAGACTCAAATTATGCTATTTATTCTAGCAGCATGCATGCATGATCTGTTTTCTCATAAGACTGTTGAAGGGGGTTTCATCAAATAAGTTGGCTTAATTGGCTCTTTCCTTCGCCTGCTGGAAATCGATTATTAGCTCTCCGGTATCTTTAGTAATGCCGATTATACCCTCCTTATTAACAGTACGTCTTACGTAGGGCTGTAATCGTGCCGAGCCGAATACCTTCAGGCTCGAGCTCGGCTCGTTTACGAAACGAACTCAATTTTGAGCTCGAGCTCGGTTCGAGCCCGGTTCAAGCCGAGCTTTGACCATAATCGAACCGAATAGCTCGCGAACTTAGCCTTAAAAAAAAAAATCAAGCTCAAGCTCGGCTTGTTTACAAAACGAGCTCGGATTTGAGCTCATCCGAGCTCGAGGGCGGTTCGAGCCGAGCTTTGACCGAGCTCGAGTCGAATAGCTCGCGAATAACTCGATTCGTTTGCATAAAATATATGAACAATATACTCATCAATGCATGGCCCTTTTAAGTGTGTTGCCTGCCTTTGATCGAACATGCATGTTGACTTGTTTGGTAAAAGATGATGTATAGCCTTTACTTGGAGCTAGGGTTTCATAACATAAAGCAATGTGGCGAACAAGCTAACTAGTCATCATGACTTGTTACTATTCGAGATTTAATTAAGAGATTGATTATATATACATACATGATACTAGAAATAAGCTCAAGCCTATTTCAGATCAAATTTGCAGTAGGCTCTCCAGTATATGTATACTAGATATATTAATATGGACATGTAATTGTACTTGATCACATTTAACAAAAGGTCTTCACATGTACATCACGACAAGCTTTCTCTCTCTTTCTATCTCTTTCTCTCTCTCTCTCTTTTTCTTTCTTAAACTTCTTTTAAAATCATATATGGTTAACTATATGAAAATATGACAATATGGATTTAACTCATGCAGTTTGAAGCAATAACTGCATTAGCAACTGAATTGCTACTTATGGCAGGCTACAAATCATATATGAAATCTCTTATGTTGAAGCCATATATAGCAAGTGATTTCGATCTACTATTATTGTAGGTTCATAATACTCTTTTTCAATCCTGAGCTCTTGCCAAATGATCCTGCAAGATATAAACTAATAAACAACTTAATTCAGAATACATCAATGTCTACTGCCAAATACACATCTATATAAATCATTCTTCACAAAGACGTACATATATTTAATTTTTTACAGGGCTTTTTATATGCTGTATGGCTCACTGAAACGTGCCGTAGGCACGTGTCCACGGGCAAACCTAGTATACAGACATGATATATGGGATGTATATATATATATATATATATATATATATATATAGGGAAAGCTTCAGTTGTGCACTCCTCTAGTGTGCACTAGGCCTTCGGGCGTTCATATCGACGATCCGAACCGTTCACATTGATCTACACATCTAAATTAGTCTAATTATGTAAAATTAAATCATTTGAAATTCATTTACCCATCCATTGAAGTGTTGCAAAATTGTATGGCTGAAAATCATTGTTTTTTATAGTCACATGATGGATGGACAAATGAATTTCAAATGATTTGATTTTACATATTTAGACTAATTTAGATGTGTAGATCAATGTGAACGGTTCGGATCGTCGATACGAAGGCGGGAAGGCCGAGTGCACACGGAGGGGTAGTGCACACCGGAATGTTTTCCTATATATATATATATATATATATATATATATATATATATATATATATATATATATATATATATATACTAGGTTTGCCCGTTGACATGTGCCTACGGCACGTATTCAGAACGGTGCACCTAGTTTGATTATATAAAATAGTTTTGGAGTCCGGCAAATTAATTTAAGTAGCAAACATATTATATGAGGAAGCAGTATATCTACCTTTAAGCTCAACCATCGTCTTCTTGATCATTAGCTTGAACTTACCTGGAATGCATATAGTTTGTTAGACACACTGCATAGAGTTTTTTTTAACTTCAGCTTCACTTTTAGATACTTGTAATAGTTATGCAAGAACATTATCATATAGGTTTATAGAGCTTACTCTAATCTCATAACCACTATGTGCATGTCTAAATACAATAGTAACGCAAATGCAGGTGTGAAGGTATCTACAATACCAATAATCTAAATTTTTGTTTGTCTGAGACTCAGTTTGCAATTGAAATATCTCTTATTATTATTTCAATCAAAATGAAATACATGAAGTTCTCAAAACTCTAATCCAGGCTAATCATTTCTTTTACTCAACTTTGTCTCCCCATTGTATCTTTATAAATTAAAAAAAAATCAAAATGGATAAATAATAAATTTACTTTAGTTGTCTTTCTTGAGTGGAGAGTTTGTACCCTTCACTGGTAAACTCCAGTCATCCCAATCGTATATATCCAAACATACACTAAAAGTTCTTATATGTTATGTTATCTATGGTTTCTAATAACCAGTGAAGGGAACACTTCACAATAGTATTTTCTCTTGTAGTAAAGAAATTAATATTGCATATTTGCCAAGTTATTTTAGGTTGCTGGTCAGCTTACTTGTCTTGCTATGGTTTGGAAGTCCAAATTGAGGCCAACAAATAATTCATCTCTCACTTGCATACACCTTAAATCAAAACCAATAAAAAAAAACTCATCAAATAAATCACCAAATTAAAATTTTTTAAACCCAAAAATAAAATAATCATACATCTCTTAACTAAGATCCCATGCACACACAAAATTCTAGTTAGCAAAAAATTGATTAATCTCCTGCACACACAAAATTAAAAATTAGAATGAGAATTCGATTAATGAGATGTAATTAGAGTCATCGCATCGCATATAGAGACTCTCGATTTGGTGGAGGGGAGTCGCAGATACGGAGTCGCTTGATATTCGCGCTCGATTTGGTGGAGGGGAGTCACCGATACGGAATCAGCAGCGGATCTGATATCGGCGACGACCTCTTGAATGAGGTTCGACATTGAATTTTGGATTTGGATTTGCTTTGAGATTTTCAAATTTTTAAATTTTCAAAATTTAAATTATTTAAAATATTTAAAATTTAAAATTTAAAATTTAAAAGTTAAAAGTTGAAATTTATTTTTTTTAAAAAAATTTAATTTTTTAAAAACTTTTTTAATTTTTTTTTAAATTTAAAATTTTAATGTAATTTTTAAAAAAAAATTAAAAAATTTTAAAACTTTTTAAAAATTTCAAATTGTTTATAATTTTAATTAATTTAATTTTTTTTAAAAATTATTTTTAAATTTGTTTAATTTTTTGATTTTTTTTAAATTAAGAATTTTTTATAATTTTTGATTTTTTTGAATTTTTTTAAAGTTTTAAATTTTTTTTAGTTTTTTTTTTAAAAAAATTAATTATTATTTTCTTTATTTTTTGAATAGGGGGAGAGAGAAAGAGAGAGACAGGGAGAAATTTTTTATTTTCTTAATTTTTTAAATAAATGAGTTGTTTTGGTGGGATTTTGAATTTGAGTTTTGGGGAAAAACTTTTGTGAGGAAAAATGTGTTTTGGGAGGTTAGATCTAAGCCTTTGATTTTGGGGAGATTGAAGAAGAACCACTTGATAGCTTTTTGTGTGTGTGTGTGTGTGTGTGTGTGTGTGTGTGTATTTTAAATAAATGAGTTGTTTTTTTTTGGGGGGGGGGGGGGGGTTGAATTTGAGTTTTGGGGAAAAACTTTTGGGAGGAAAAATGTGTTTTGGGAGGTTAGATCTAGGCCTTTGATTTTGGGGAGATTGAAGGAAAGCCACTTGATAGCTTTCTTTGTATATATAGGGGAGATTGAAGGGGAGACACTTGATAGCTTTCTTTGTGTGCATATATATATATATATATATATATATATATATATATATATATATATATATATATATATATATAGTCCCCTTCAGTTGCACACTACTTTTGGTGAGCACTCCGTGATCACTCATGAAATAAAGACCCTATGAAAAATTCGAACTGCTCATATTGTTCTATATGCCTAAGATAGCTTAACAATAAAAAATCAAGTAATTTGAAGTTTATTTGCCCATCCATAATGCTGGTAGAATTTTCAGCCATACAATTTTGTGACGATGTAAATCATGGACAAATGAATTTCAAATTAATTGATTTTTTATTGTTAGGCTATCTTAGATATATAGAACAATATGAGCGGTTCAGATTTGTCATAGGTGCTCTATTTCGTGAGTGCTCAGCAAAGTAGTGTGCAACAGAAGATTTCTATATATATATATATATATATATATATATATATATATATATATATATATATGATGTCTGTGTGATGTTGCTTGGTTTGGCCTGGGGAGGATTGATATTTATTGCCTGTGATATTATATTTTTAATTGTTAGCAAAATTCCGTAAGGAATTGCTGTAAAAAGACTAATATTTTAGGGGACGTTCTGTCGAAATTTTTACTAAATTTCCTTAAATCTATTATGTTTTCAAACGATATCTTGGTTTTTATTTTGTATCAGTAGTCATATTGAGATTTTTTCCCCCAGAGCATTATATATATGATGTCTGTGTGATGTTGCTTGGATTTTCCTGGGGAGGATTGATATTTATTGCCTGTGATGTTAATTTTTTAATTTTGAGCAGAATTCCATAAGGAATTGCTCTTAAAGAGTAGAACTCTTACGTTTTCAAACGAAATCTTCAATTTTTTTTGTATCTTCGCTAATATGAAAATTTTAGGAAATGATTAATATTAACTGCCTGCAAAATTTTAGAGGAGATTGTCGAAGGAAACGGCCAAAATTACAATCAGCCAAGAGGCAATTCAGTCAGGATACAAATCAGCCAAGATGCAATCAACCATGATTACTATCTGCCAAGATACAATTTGGCCAAGATACAATTCAGCCAAAATACAATCAGCTATAGATACAATCAGCCAAGATACAATTCAGCCAAGTTTACAATCAGCCAAGATACAATTCAGCCAATATACAATCAGCCAAGATACAATTCAGCATATACAATCAGCCAAGATACAATTCAGCCCGGATACAATTCAGACAATATACAATCTTCCACCAAAAGTGTTCACCATTAACACTTTGGCAAATGCACACACAAGGTAAAAACCCATAAGTATTTTGAAGAATCTCAGTAGGGTATTGTTGATGGCTCAGTTATCTAAATGAATAGATAATCTAAACACAAATTATAAAACCTCGCAAGTGTACGAATCGTTTACAGAAGCATAGTGAAAAGTAAGGGTCGATCCCACAGAGATTGTAGTAAATAACTTACTAATCAATAAAACAGAAATGCTTGTTATAAAGTTTTGTCTGAAGGGAAGAGAAAGATTAACATCCAGGTCAAGTAGTTCTCAAAATATCTATTGAATTAGTTGGGCTTAATTTCCACCTATAGCCAAGAATGCTAGATCAACTTCTACACTACTCTGATCACTCATGTTTGTTTATTTAAGAGCATGGTATCTACTTCTTAAATTAAAGATTTCCCTGGGCTAAGAAATTAGGCATGGTATCTACTCTAATTCATTTCTCTCCTTAAGTGTTTTAGCGTGATAGCTACTAAGTTGCACTTGAAGAAAGCATAGAAACTGTGGAAATTAACAAACACTCAAAGCTCTAGAAGTTGGTATCAAATCTAGATCCTCCAAGTTGATTAAACCCCAGAACCCAAAGGAGTTCTTGTGTTACTAATCATGAGCACTAGATTCGATCATCTAAATCTGCTCATGTAACAAATTCAATTTTATAATAAGCAAACTTGATAGCTCAACTTTGGTTGTGTTTACCAGAACGTCAGTTCAGTCGACTGTCGTAAGGAGTCAGTCGACTGTTCATCAACAAATATGTTAACAATACTTGAATAGTAAGAATGTCAAGCATCAAAAGCTGCATATTATAAATTTGATCCCGAACTACCAGGTTTAATCAATAAGTGATCGGAGTAATGCAAAAGAAGATTTATTACATGACTAAGGTTTCAATCTGCCCAAAATGAATTTAGTTGCACATAATCCAATTTTTATTGACTAACAGTTTTGAATACATGACTCTAATGAATTTAAAAAAGAACAAAGATTAAAGAGAGAAGAAGAAACATTGATTGTATGATGATCAGTTTGAAACCAATCAGCCTGAAGTCGACTTGATCCCTCTGAAGTCGACTTGTTCTCCTCCCCCTCAATGCCGAGTTGTAGTACTTGATCCCTCCTTTGCCCATAAATTCTCTCGATCTCCTCTCTTGTTCGATGCCCTTTCGATTGTGTAATCCCCCCTTTTTATAGCTTCTTTTTGGCCCCATCTGCAGATCTCAAGCTCCAGATTTTCATCTCCTCAAACACAGGATATGGATTGAGTCAAATCTTCTTCATTAACTACCGGACCAGACCAGATCTCTAGCTTGATTTTTGGGAGGTTGTTATTTGCAACTATACCTGGATTTTAACAGCTCAATCTGATTTGCTCTACGAATTTGGATGAGGGTGTATCTCAACTGTGCTTATCTCTAATTCCCGTTGAATGCCAGTTCAGTCGACTATTGGCTAAGAATCAGTCGACTGTACCACGAACTTTTGGAAACTCAAACCAGTCAGAGAAGTCGACTATTGACTAGGAGTCAGTCGACTGTTCTACGAAGCTTTGGAGACTCAACCCACTCTGTTCAGTCAACTATTGGCTAAGGAATCAGTCGACTGTATTCCGCAGCTTCTAACAAATGTTTTAATGCAAAATTAGGATTCTTCATTCCAGTGTATCATCCTCACAGTGATGGATAAGTCTTGAGTAAATCATTGAATCCGCTTCATTTCGTTGCTTTTAAGCTGTTTCCAATGGAAAAGAGAAAAGAAGAATAAATTACCAAAGATAGAGAGTTTAATTATCTAATTCCATTCGGATTATTGAACCAAAATGTGGACATTAATGGGTTTATCAAGTATACAACTGTATGTGAAAGAATCAACCAATACAAAACCATCTATTTTTACACAAGGAATTTTGCTCATTTATGGTCCGAAATAGTCCAAACAATAATAGAATTGAAATATGAAACACACAATAACTAATTAACCTTGCTCAATAACCAACCAAAAGAAGAAGAATTTTTTTTTTTTTTTAATAAGTCCATTCAAAGCTAACAAGCAGCAATATTAATGGGGAGTTTTCTGTTACATACAAAAGGTATACATTACATCTGTTAATGTCCGAGCTTTTTCCATATATCATTTTTTTTTGCACCAAGTGACTTCACTTTTCCAAAGACAAAGCCTATCTTCGTGGGCATTCCATCTACAAGGGAATTCTCATATATTTCTTTGCACTCTTGAACCATGCGACATTTCAATCCATTGCACAAATCAGAATAAAGACCTATGTTACAAATGCACTCAAGCATCCAAGCATTTAAAATGATCAAATGCACTCCAGAATCCAAGCATTTAAAATGATCCAAGCATTACAGCAAATTTTTTATTCATGCTTTTAGAAGCAAATGATCAAATGCTCACCTCTTTCGCATCTTTCCATGGTATTCCTTCACACAAACCTACAAGCTTCTCGACAAACTCAAGTTGCAAATGAAGAAGAAGCACAGGTTAAGATACCTCTGAAGCATTTTATCCTAGACCCAGACAATCCAATTGGTTATAAGATTATAGTTAATTAATCTTATTTTCATCTGAATTGGAAACTTTTAGGGCGAAAGAAAGTCTGTAGAATGATTGAATCTTATGTCTCAAAGTTGTGTAGATACATAAATCTTCCGCCATGTACACAGTGAGATATAATACTTTATATTTGTTTACACTCAGATTTTGATTTTTTTTTGCATAGTGCATATTTTTAATGGATGTGCTCACATTTCTTAAAAAATAGTTATGTTTTAGGAGAAGTTACTAAGTCAATATTGAGAAATTTAAGGGCAATAAAGATGAAATAATTAAAAAACTGAAACAATTTAACGAAGATTTGTTAAAGAGGTATAGTGAATGACTCCAAATAAATGCATAAATTTATATGCAGTTCATACAATCAAATAACTAAAAATAAATTTATATGCAGTTCTGAATACGTGACGTAGGCACGTGCCACCGGCATACTTAGTATATTTATATATATATCATTATAAAATGAGGAGTCGGCTATTTTTTAATCACAAGTTGTTGTTTTATTGTTTCACACTTGTTTTATTAAATGTTAGTTGTCAAGTAGAGTGAGAGTGAGATATTCAGAGATATTGACCACAATGATCCGTGAAGTTGTCATCTACCTCTTCCCTTGCATGGTTGATAATATTATTATTAAAAAAAAAAAAAAAAAAAAACCTACCTTCTTCTTCCCGCAAAGGAAAAATCCGTTTTGTAAATATTATTGCACATGTGACCGATCGCTTACGAAAAATAAGTCTTATTATGTGCAACTTTATGAGAGCACGTACACTTGAAGATGCATATATGCCAGTTCTGCTTTTGTGCATGCATGTCACAGTAAACAAAGACGTACATCCATCCATTTTAAAGAGCAACAGATCTCAATTAATCTAATTGGATCGATCGGTGCAATTAACTGTTTCAAATCCTATATATGTTGCATCTTTAATTATGATCATAGAATACTCCAGTTACTATTATACTCAAATGATGCCAATTTGGAATCACATGAAGCTTCTACTGAATAATAAGCGCAACAGATCGATGAGGTGAGTAAGATGCGACAAAATTAATTAAACAAAAATTTTGATTCCAAATCATGGAATAATCCTACTGATATAAAGCCTTTAAATTAACAATAAGTGTCAACTTAGCCATGATGTACTGACTATCAAATATATATTAATTATATGAAACCATAGTTACTTCTTCTCATGATCGATTTGGATTAATGTTCCAAACCCTAGGTATAACTAAATAATGCATGCCACTTTCACAACTCTTCCCACGTTCGTGCATGAAATATTTAAACCCTAACAAAATCCCACTTGATCACAATTATAGGATTCTCTTGTCAGGAATCGATCAGAAGCTAGCTAGCATCCTTCCATGTGATCCTAATTATAACACCCTAATAATCTTTAATCTAATCTAGTTAATCATGATCCTGATCAAAATTAATGCTCATTTATGGGCAAACATGCAAACGTACCTTACATTGTTAATTTTATAAAAGCAAAATGCTTGACATATATGAGTTTTTACCCCAAGCATACATTATAAATGCATTGGAGCCCACTTCTCACTAAAAGACAAGGTTTTATAATATATGTTTGGGGGGGGTAAAAACTCATGTATGTATAGTCATCCTCTTACCATCAACAACTACGTCCACATCAAGCGTGTTACTTGTAGTTTTACGTCAATAAAAAGTTAAATAAACAAATGTGTCAACAGGATCATCCCTAGCTATGATCTAAGTTACTTGAGTATCCGAAAATGAGTCATATATATATGCAGCAAATACAAATCATATATCAGAACACTTTTGTATATACCACATTTGTATGGTATACCATCCCAAGTGTCCAGTATAATACCATATGTTTGCAAATGACTTGCATCAGGATAAACTTGGAAAAAGAGTGATGCATGCATGTGACCACAACCTACACCACATGTGTTAAAAAATCTATTTGGATTAAGTTTGGCACTGTGCTTTTAATAAGGCCACTTGTGAGCTCTCTTAACATCAGCATTGTAATTAAGAAATGGGGACTCAATTTCTCAGTAAAAAAATTAATATGGCAAAAAGAAATCCAATTCAAACACTTTGCTCTGCTAGCTAACAACATCATCATATAACACAAGACTCCAAAACGAATTTGACAAAAACTTCACAATTGCAGATGTTCATGACAAGTGAATGAATACAAATACTTTCTAATATGAGAGAAGATATTAGATCTATGTACAATTCTGAACTTGTTCCTTTCTTAATTAGTTGCAAATTGGTTACAATATTCCAAAAGAATCATTTTTTACAGTAAGATTCCCATGTTTAAACCTGTTTCCAAAAGTTTCATGGGCCTGAGGCCAATTCCCTTTAACCAGCATTTACAGAAACTTCACGTGTAGTAAGTGTTTTAAGGGTTGCCTGCTCTATGACGTTAGCAATCCTCGTATCCTCCTCAACTGCCTTAATCTTTAGCGATACAATTTCAAGCACACCAATATATAGCAGAGTTTAAAGCAGTAGTTCAAACAAAAAAAATCAAGCAGGTAAAAGCAAGAAGAATCAAGGGTTGCCCACAAATCTCACCACACGGTCGGATGTCTCCCACATTCAGAGGAGAGGAATTTCCCCACCCTTGATGAAGGTGGCTCCAGTTTGGTACACTGCCTGCATCAGATATAAAACAATATGACTTTTAATAAAGGAGTCAATTGTACTCTGTAAGTTTAAGGCGTATCAGGAAACATACTTACAGTGACTCTTCATATCGACTTATTGTCAGAAGAATCACTCTTAACAGCAATTCATGAAAAGGTTCGATTTCAAGAATCGTCAATGACAAGCAATCTTGAATTTAGGATTATTGTCAGAGTCTCTCACCTAGATGTTCATTCTGATAAGCCAATAGGCTAGTTAAAGGCAATACATCTGAAGAAACTTGAATAAGGTGGAAACAAGTTGGCAGTTGCCAACAAAGATTTGAACACAAGACAACAGTACCCTTGAATAAGAGAACGATTTACTCCTAAGTCTTTCCGAAGACAAGTGTCCAATCAGCCAAAATTAAAAAAAGGGGGAAGAAGAGAGCACATAGAACAGTACTGTAGAGTCTCAATCAACAGCTTATCACCCCACAAGCTACGCCCGACAACTGCCAATGCGGTCACAATTCTGAAGAACGTAGGTGGCCCATGCACATGGACCGCACGATCAAGACCAGACGGACATGATAAGATGTATCGAAGGTTTTTCAATCCGAAAATTAGAAAGATGTAATTAAAAGGTTCAAATACTTTAACAGAGGGGAAAAGAAGAGATTATACCTATTTTTTCTCTCTTTGAGCAGAATGTGGTATGGTGGGCACCACCACTGGCAGCTTTCTCCGAGAGAATGATGGCTTTGGTTTAAGAGTACTGCATGCAAAGGAACAGAATAGTGGAGCAAGTAAGACCATGCATTAACAAAACCCAGATCCCTCAAGAGGAAAAAGCCAGAGACAAAGAGATATCGAATGCAAAGCAGCAAGAAGCATACCCCTGTTCAAAGTGCTCATTGACCTCACCATCCATTCATCCCTGTCCTTATCAATCCCAAGTGGAGTTCACATGAATGAATGCCCTTTATTATTCTGCCAACTCCATTTGGATTCCCGGGCTCCAAAACAACAGTTCAAGACCACCAAATTCCATCCCTTTTTCGCAGTACTTGATAAATCTCTGCATTACCATCTATGAGTAAAAGTGGATATATTTTTGTATATGTGAAGCACAAATGAGGTATTACAGTTCCAAAACATATGAAACAATTTGCAGCTTCATACTTATCAATGCAGTCAAGTTGGTTTTGTATGTCAAGCTTGGTTTGGTATGTCAATGCAGAGCAAAAAGTTGGAATAGAACCTTATATCTGGATTTTGTTTGCCATAATTTTCCTCATATGTGCTGTAGAGCTTAAAATGACATTAAAATTGACATCCATAACTTGATAAAATAAAGTGACTCCAAAGTTCGGGGAGCTAGGGGGAAGTGAAGAAGGGTCAGGTTTATGTGGAAATATGTTTGTGCTCGGATGGTAATTATTTTTGCCACCGGGGCCTCATCATCAGAGGCTCTTTGAAGTTTAGATAATATCTGGTAAAATGAACCTAATAATGGCCAAGAGAAAAGGGAAAATAATCATTTATACCAAATACAATATGGAACAATAAGAATATACATCCCTTTGTATGTGGCCAAGAGTGAATGCATGTGTTAAAAGAAGACGAATGCTAGAGACAATAGTGCCCAACAGGATATGTTCTTGAAAATATTTCAAATCTTTCTGTTCTAATTTAACAAAATTGGTAGAAGCATCTCAAAAAGAGAAGGAAAACTTAGTTGAAATATAGCATCTTAATAATGAGAATTACATAAGAGAAACAAATCTTCAAGTAGATACAATTTTAAGTGCTGTTTCAAAATAGTTACATGAGAATATAGCCCATCCGAAATAGATCCAAAGATCATAAATAATTTCGCTTCCTGTACTTCTGCCTGACTATACTGTGTTTTTTTTTTAAAACACTCCTTAAATCCCTGAAAAGAAGTAAAGGCTTACCCCCAGTATTCTTTTCCCCTTCACATGAAGGATTACAAACAGCAAGGCGGATTAAATAATATTAGGCCATCTTTTAGCAAAATATATACCCGTCCACCGTTTGGAAATATTTTCTACTGCACAAGTTACTTAACCCTTAATGTTTCTGTTAGAACACAAGTACGATTTCCCTCAACCCTTCTACAACTTCGAAGTTTTAGCATAGCGGCAGAAACTTTCACAAGGTATCGGAGCAACCCAGTTTCAAATCCCACCTGCAACGCAATTATATGCGGATAAAAAATTAAAAAAATTACCGCTACGTATAGTCCAGGTCTCGGCCCACAATTTGTTGGGCATTTATCTAGTTTCTTTGACGCATAAAAAAATGGGTTCACGACCTGAGGGTGCGTGTTAAAATACAAGTGCAATTTCCCTCAACCCTTCTACAACTTCGAAATTTTAGCATAATGACAGGGACTTTCACAGTTTCCAAGATAAAATTTCCAACTAGGCTTAGCTAATCATAACTATTTTAAGTTGTGGTACCAAATTTTCAACGACAACCCACTTTCATCTCATTATGCATTCATTTAGCTATGAGCATACACAGCAGATACAATTATACAGTTACTTATATGAAGAAGACTTAATAACTAGTCATTTCATGTGGTTTATGAATGTTGCACAAGCCATCACCTTAGTGCACACTATACTGATAGAAATCAAGACACTTCTAATGCGTCTAGTGAGTATTAAGATAGTTTAATGGGGAAAAAGTAGTAATTTCTGTTTGAAATTCGTGCAAAGATATTTGCAGCTACATCCAACGCATATACAACAACAACAACAACAAAGCCTTTTTCCCAACTAGTTGGGGTCGGCTACATGAATCCTGGTTTTTCATTCTGCTCGGTTTAGCACAATATCTTCTGTAAGGTCACAAGCTATCAAATCTTTTTTCACCGTTTCCACCCAAGTTAGTTTAGGTCTTCCTCTACCTCTAACTCTACCCTCAATACTTATCAAATCACTCTTTCTAACGGGGGCACTACTAGGTCTACGTGTAACATGTCCAAACCACTTGAGGCAATTCTCTCTTAACTTATCTTGGATTGGAGCTATCTTTAGCATGTCTCGTATATGCTCGTTTCTAATTCTATTCTTCCTTATTTTACCACACATCCATCTTGGCATCCTCATCTCCACTACACTCATTTTTTGGACATATAGTTAGCATCCATCTTAACTATACATCCAACACATATATAGTTAGAAAAACTAACATATACATATACATACATTTCTATGGATGCATGTATGTATATGTATATATGTATATAACTACTCATACACACAAACATGTATAATATGTACAAACACTCAATGATATGTACATGTATAAGAGACCGTGAAAGCACATTTATATGACTCAAAAGAGTAAAATATCTTCCTAAATACCAACACCTCTCTACACCCAACTAAGACATGTATAACCATACATGAATAACTTGTGTGAAATCGTTCCCTCTTATCTTTTAGTGTATCATATATATAAAATTGTTTAAGCTTGTAATGCTAGTTTAGAAATTCTACATTTACACTAAAGGATGTTCTTACCATTACCGATATCATTCATTATTTTCTTTTGAAAAGTGTTGCTTTGCATCTTCATAAATATAACTTACCCTATCACCCAAATATTACAAGGATAATTTTAAAGATTGTAGGGATGGAAGGCCCAAACATACAGACTGAATTGTGTTGTCATCAGCAAAATTGGACTTCAATATAACTCCCCTACAATGTGGGAAGGGAGATGAGAGGTGTCAGGATATTTTACAACAAAACTTAAGAGAAAAAAGGTCCAGTATAGATATAATGCACATATTCCACTTTGTGAGAAACCTGCGACTCACAGATTTTTGGGCACCAATAGCAAATAAAACCTATTGTGACCAACATCCAATATTATATTTCTTTTCAAAAAAAAAAAGTAAATTTCTTTTCACATTTAAGTATATAGGACTAAGTTGCAAACGGTACATATTTCACACGGTAAGACAGTGAAGAGATTAGGTCAGATTTTCTTATCATCTTCAGATCGCTTATGTGAGAACAAATCATTAGTGCCTTTCCATAATTCTTAAGACATTGACATGAAGAGAGAAGTGTACTAGAAATCCATCTAGAAGCACAGAAACATAACTCATTGAGTTATTTAACCTTTAAGGGCATATCAATAATGAAGATACTACTTACCTAAATAAAATAAAGAAGTGAAGAAGATTACGTATAAGATTAAACCTAAAATTAACTTGTGGCACAGAAGAAGCAACGATAACAAGAAAAAAAATGGTAGAAGTAGTTCAGAGAGGCAAAAATAGAACAAAGGGAAAAGCTTTAAAATTAGAGAATATGATGAGGACATTAAATTTGTTTTATTTTATTTTGAGATTTAGCAACATGTAGTCTACTTGAGAGATTTATTTGAGAGATTTGTTTTAGATTTGAGAGATTTGTTTTGGATTTGTTTTGGATTTGTTTTGAGCCAATATATAGGCCTTGAGAATAATGAGAAAATATGTTATTCTTGATTAACAAAATTATTGTGTTGAGTTATTGCTCTTCATCCCTCTTTTTTGTGTGAGACAACTGAGTGAATTATTAGGATTTGTGAGAAATCCTAATAAAATTTTAGGGTATGTGATTAACTCTAAAACTACCCCCAAATCCCCAAATTTAAATTCTAAACCCTAATTCCAACACCCCTCTCCTCTTCAACCACCACAGCAACTTCCGTCGACTGCGTGACTGCAGCTCCCCCTGCCGACAGTCACCCCATCGATTTTGCCACCATCGCTGCCATCAACCGCCACTACCGACGCCGTCGATTGCCAAGTCCAGCAACCTCGCTGCTCCCCCACCGCAGCTACACACAATCTGCAACCCCGGTAAATTCTTTCCACTTCTTATTTATTTGTGATACCATCTATCATCTCTATAATATTATTTGATTTATCTGTCGTCCACAAATATTGAGAGTGTGTTCTACTTGCCTATTAGTGTACAAATCTTTATTAAATATCTTACATGCTAAGAACGATTAAATATTATTGTTGATTGATAGGATTGAACTTTTAATTGGGCTTGTTAAACTATTTCACATCTTGAAAATCCATCATACCAATTAATAGTTATAATTTCCAACTTAATCTGCATTACGTGTTGGTAAACTTAATCTTTTAATATTCTTGGAAATTCTCTATTTAGGGTTAAGTTTACATCAGAATAAGTACTTCATTTCCACTAAGAGTAGAGGTTTTTTGGTAACTAGGGCCAAATATAGGCTTTAGATATTCCATACTTGGAACCCAAGTAGACCTAGCCTACTGTACAAGTTTAGGCTCTAACTATTACTAATTATTAAATACTCATCACACCATTATTGCTAAAAGTGAACATAGTTCTAAAAAAGGGTAAAAATCTCGTTTAAACAAAATTTGGGCCTACCATTCCGTTGGAAAAAACCAACGGTGGTTGAAAACGTTTTCCACCCTTTTTTGTTTAAAAATTGGTTAACCGGGCACTAAACGGATTTGGGTTAACACATGTTTTTAAAAAAATGTTTTTTGGCTTAGATTTTAGAAATTTTATCAAATAATTCTATTAAAACCCTATCATTACCTATACTAGTCATTTGCACGTATGATGCATGCCTTGTTTTTCGATGCTCCCACTCTTCACGAATTACACCCAACAGCATCAACATTTACTTTATATGAACGGCACTTTCATAAATTATTATGTCGTAAATAAATTCGAAGCTGTAGGATATTATGGTAACTGGCTAATAAATTAGAAATGGATGATCAATATACCTCTCACTTTAAAATGAGTGGATGAGATTCGATTAATTAAGTTGGTTTGTCTACAAATTATACAACTTCAACTTTTGAGTTATAGTAGTGAAGATAACGAACCCGTCTTGTTACACTTTGCAAGTTTTCTTAGTTTTACAATGAACTTATGAACCATCAAATATATTTTTATTTGTGTATATGAAATGTCATGTGATGAGCACTTTAATATTTTACATTTTCCATAATTTTCCCCCCTTTTTCTATATTTTTTGTATTTTTTTCTTCATGTTTCCTATCTATAAAATATTTTTGTATTAAAAATAGAAAACTCGTTTTTCCTGTTTAAAAACCGTTTAAACGAGAGGAGAAAAAAAACGGTGCTCGACAGTTATGATCTCGTTTCTATTTTTAATAACCTTGCTATTGGTGCCCAAAAATAACTGAAAGTCACAAGTTTTTCACAATGTGAAATCTATGCATTATATCTCTACTGGACCACAAGTTCTGTTGTAAAATACCTCCCTGTCTCTACTCCCTTCCCACATTGGAGGGGAGTTACGTCAAATTTCAAATTTGTAACAAGCAAGGTTATAAAAAACGGAAACGGGATCAAAACAGTAGGGCACAGTTGGGTTTTTCGCGTTTAAACAAGGTTTAAACAGAAAAAACAATTTTTCTATGTTTAATATAAATATATTTTATAAATAGGAAACATTAAGGGAATCTATATAATAAAACACAAAGAAAAGCTATCAAGTGGCTCTCCTTCAATAGTAAAAAAATC
The DNA here is from genome assembly GCA_017893485.1 of Hemerocallis citrina. Taxonomy (NCBI): domain Eukaryota; kingdom Viridiplantae; phylum Streptophyta; class Magnoliopsida; order Asparagales; family Asphodelaceae; genus Hemerocallis; species Hemerocallis citrina. Next base: position 1,107,274 of record CM030362.1, read on the forward strand.
AATGATCCAGATCTAAACTCCCAAAAGATATTTTTCCCCCCAAAACTCAAATTCAAATTTCCCCCCCCCCAAAAAAACTCCTTTATTTATTTATTTCTCACTCTCTCTCTCTCACTCTCCTATTCAGATCAGTTTGCTCCCTCTATTCCCCAAATTAGAGAGCCCCAATTTCTCTCTTTTCCCTAGGGTTTTTAAGCCGCAACTCCAAATCCCTAAAACCATTTTCTTAAACTTTCACTTTGATTCCATTGGCGAAGCCTCCATCGTTCTCTCAAGCGCGAATCTCAAAGCAAATCCAAATCCAAATACAGTGTCGAACCCCAATCAAGAAGTCGTCGCCGATATCTGATCCGCTGTTGATTCCGTATCGGCGACTCCCCTCCACCGAATCGAGAACCTCTACATGCGATGCGGCGACTCTAATTTCATCTCATTAACCGAATTCTCATTCTAATTTTTAATTTTGTGACTGCAGGGGATTACTCAATTTTTTGCTGACTCGAATTTTGTATGTGCATGGGATCTAAGTTCAGAAAGGTATGATTGTTTTATTGGTGGGTTTAAAAAATTTTAATTTGGTAATTTATTTGATGATTTTTTTATTGGTTTTGATTTAAGGTGTACGCAAGTGAGAGATGGATTATTTGGTGGCCTCAGTTTGGGCTTCCAAACCATTGCAAGACAGATAAGCTGATCAGTAACCTAAAATAACTAGGCAAATATGCAACATTAACTTCTTCACTACAAGAGAATCTACTATCGTGAAGTGTTCCCTTCGCTGGTTATTAGAAACCATGGATAACATAACATATAAGAATTTTTAGTGTATGTTTGGATATATAGGATTGGGATGACTGGAGTTTACCAGTGAAGGGTGCAAACTCTCCACTCAAGAAAGACGGCTAAAGTAAATTTGTTATTGATCCATTTTGATTTTTTTTATAAAGGTGCAATGGGGAGACAAAGTAGAGATAAAAGAAATAATTAGCTTGGATTAGAGTTTTGAGAACTTCGTATATTACATTTTGGTTGAAATAATAATAAGAGGTTTTTCAATTGCAAACTGAGTCTCAGACAAACAAATATTTAGATTATCGGTATTGTAGATACCTTCACACCTGCACTTGGGTTACCATTATATTTAGACATACTCATAGTGGTTATGGGATTAGAGTAAGCTCTATAAAACCTATATAATCATGTTCTTGCATAACTATTACAAGCATCTAAAAGTGATGATGAAGTTAAAAAAAACTCTATGCAGTGTTTCTAATAAACTATATGCATTCCAGGTAAGTTCAAGCTAATGATCAAGAAGGTAATGGTTGAGCTTAAAGGTAGATATGTTGCTTCCTCATATAATTTGTTTCCTACTTCAATTAATTTGCTGCACCTCTAAAACTATTTTATATAATCAACGGGAAAACCTAGTATATATATAAATCCAGAAATAAAGGGAAAAAAACTTACGGAAAATGTCAAATATTAAAGTTTTTATCACATGACATATCATATGCACAAATAAAAATAAATTTGATGACTCATAAGTTCATTGTCAAATTAAGAGAACTTGCAAAGTGTAACAGGTCAGGTTCGTTATATAAGTAATGGTTTTGTTTTAATAGAATTATTTGATAAAAATTCAAAACCAAAGCCCAGAAAAGGCTTTTTAATTTAAAAAAACATATAAACCTGAACCTGTTTATAGCTCGATACCCATTTTGACCATTTTTTTAACAAAAATGAAGGAACCCGTTTTTAACCACCGTTTTTCCCCATGAACGGGAACAGTGGGCTCAAATATCGTTTAGACAGGGTTTTTGCCATTTTTTGGAGCTATGACCAATAGCAAATAAAAATACTTGTGAAGTACTTCATCAAACATACAATATAGATAGTACTTATTTTCAAACTTCTTAAGTAAAATCGCATTTCGCATTTAAGTATATAAGATTAAGTGTTAGGAAAACTGAGGATCTTGTTGAGTCTTCGACACAATCAACACAAACCACCAAACAAAACTAGATCGCACCAATCACACAAAGCACACAAGAATTGTCCCAGTTAGGCCTTTCACCTTAGTCCGGAGAAGGAAGAATCGAGATGTTATTTCAACTTAGAAGATATAACTATATTACAATTCTTACCACGATCATTTCTCAAGCCTAACTGGAACTTGGTTGCTGCTTACAATGGAGAAACTCTCTCACCCTCTCATATGAAGTACTCTCTTCTTCTATTCGGCACTCAATAGAAACATATCGTTCTGGGAGCCGTTTACATTGTATTTATATATCTGGAGAAACCCTAGTTTGATACACTTGGTACATTAACCATTCAATTACTACTGAAGAGATAACCCTGCATTGGGAGCCGTATGATCTGACTTGAAGACGCAGTTTGGCTTCTCACGAATCTCCAAGACCCGACCCAAATAATCCATCAGTGCCACGGTCGCACGAACGTACACAACAGTTGGTCGACCGTTCCCTTCTCATGTACCCTGTACAATCGGAGCGGTCGACCGACCCCAAGTGCAGTCGACCGCAACTTCACCTATTTGCTTCTGCTGACTGCTTTTCTTCTTCTTCGATGCCTCGCTTCGATCCATCTCAACGCTTCATTGTTTTTTTCATCAGACATGTGTATGCAAGACATACAAACCCAGCAATCTCCACCTTGGATTGCATACTCATGAATCCATACCTATGTGATTTAAAACTCTTCTAGACCTTTCTTCTCCGCTTTATAAACAACACGTTTCTATGGCTTCTTCTGCTAGTTGAACAAACCTTCACCTATTTTTCTCCAGCTGTATGCCCTCCTCAAGGGCACACCCCCGTAGATGTAATCATGGAGGTGCCACCCTCTACACGAACTCCACCTACTTCAAGGCTCTCTCCACCTTCCAACGGTATTCGAACATTGCAGTCTCGATTCGGTAATTCTAATGACGGCTTACTAGATGATACTTTAGGAACAACGGGCTTCTATACACTCGACTGAGTTTTCCTGCTCCCACAAAGCTGGTAGAGGTTGTACTGATCCTGCCCAATTCCCCTCTTACCCTTCATTACCTTACGACGACTATCCTAAACTATCAGAACTCTACCTCAAGCTGTGTACCTGCAGCCACGAGTATCAAGAGTCCCTAAGGATATCAGATTCTGTTGTATCGAAGGAATATACATAACCTCTTCTAGTGTGAACCCGTTACCATCTGGCATCTCCAATTCAACTATTCCTTCACCCACAACTTCACAAATCTCACCACTCTCCGTTCTCACACTATGGCCTGTTGACAACTTGTAAGTAGAAAATATCTCCCTCTCGGAGCAAATATGAGAACAACTTCTCGAATCAAGATACCAACTTGAACATCTGAAGAACTTGAAACAAGAAGACATAGATCATCATTATTACCTGACTCAGTTGCGCTGACTATATGGGCTTGTTCCCCTTCTTTAGCGGCACTCTTCTGACTCAACCACTTGCAACAGTCGCTCTTGTAATGCCCAACTCCTCTACAATAATGACAACGAAACTTACTCTTGTGTGTCACATCCCTTCCAATCGAAGTATCACCATCCACCGCAGAGCACCCTGTAGAAATAGACCCTTCTTTATGAGTCTCCTTTCCTAATTCATCTTCCTTCAAACCCTTAATCACCCCGGCTACTGTAAGTAACTCCTTGGATGACTTCCCATATAGCATGGTAGTTATCAAGTGATCATAAGAAGTTGGTAGTGAATATATATCAAGTTAAAAGCTTTATCCTCTTCGCTAAGATCATCAGCGTTAATCGCCTTCAGTTCAGATATTACCTTGTTGAACTCCACAATATGATATTGAAGATGGGTACCTTCCTTTACTGAGAACTTAAACAGCTTCCTTTTTCAATATATCTGATCTAGCAGCGATGATCCCGATTAGTCAGATTTCAATCTCGCCTGTAGACTCATCGATTTTTCTCCTCAAGAATATTACACTTGACTTCGTCCACCAATTGCAACTGGATTAAACTCAAGGCCTTCAAACAAATCTCATCCCACTTCTACTACTTCTTGTCGGTTGGCTTCTTCTTTTCTAAGGCAAGGTGCAAGTCCTTCTGAACCAAAATATCATACATGTCCACCTTCCATAGATTGAAGTTGATCTTACCGTCAAACTGCTTGATCTACTTTTTTTGATCTGCCATATCCTCCAAGGAACTCGAACAAACCCACGAACCTGGCTCTGATACCACTTGTTAGGAAAACTGAGGATCTTGTTGAGGCTTCGACATAATCAACACAAATCACCAAGCAAAACTGGATCGCACCAATCACACAAAGCACACAAGAATTGTTCCGGTTGGAGCTTTCGCCTTAATCTGGGGGAGGAAGAACTTAGATATTATTTCAACTAGAGAAGATACAAGAATATTATAATTCTTACCATGACCCTCTCTCAAGCCTAACTGAAAATTGGTTGCTACTTACAATGGAGAAACTCTCTCACTCTCTCATATGAAGTACTCTCTTCTTCTATTCGGCACTCAATAGAATCATATCGTTCTAGGAGCCGTTTATATTGTATTTAAAGATCTAGGTAAACCCTAGTTTGATACACTTGATACATTAACCATCCAATTACTACTGAAGAGATAACCCTGCGTTGGGAGCCGTACGATCTGACTTGAAGATAAAGTTTGGCTTCTCACGAATCTCCAAGACCCAACCCAAATAACCCATCAGCGCCGTGGTCGGTCGACCGTACACAACAGTCGGTCGACCGTTCCCCTCTCGGGAACCCTGTATAGTCAGAGCAGTCGACCAACCCCAAGTGCGGTCCCACCTTTCTGCTAAGTGCTTTCCTTGCCTCGCTTCGATACATCTCAATGCTTCATCGTCTTCTTCATCGGACATGTGTATGCAAGACATACAAACCCAACACTAAGTTGCAAACAAAACGACATATGTTTCGTACAATAAGATAGTGAAGGGATTAGGTCAGATTTTCTTCATTTTTAGATCACTTATGTGATTAAAAATCACAAGTGTCTTTCCATTATCCTAAAGAGGTTAATATGAGAGGAAAGTGAACTATATTTCCATCTACAAGCAAAGAAACATCATTTAATTTAGGGGTAAATGACAAAAAACACTTCTGATCTATGAGGTAAAAGTCTTTAACCCCCTAAACTATCGGTCAAAGCGATAAACCCTCAAACTACAAATCATGATCAAATCCAATACGGAAAACCTAAAAGTTGGTGTGAAATTATCAAATTTAATATTTAAAAAACCCAAAATTTTAACTCTCTCTCCCAAAATCTGTTTTTTTTTCAAATCCAAATCTTAAATCCCAAATCCAAATCCAAATCTCCTTTCTTTCCCTCTCTCCCCCAAATCAAAATCCAAATCCAAAATTCAAGAGGACCAGCAGCACTGAAACCCATCATCATCATCATCATCATCATCATCATCATCACTCGACCCTGCCGTCGACCTCTACCCGACCCCGCTGTCGCCCCATTTAGCTCCCACCGCCCTCCTTCAGATCCGGGAAAAAACAAAGAAAACCCAACAACCCAACATTCGAAACCCAAAAAAAAAATCGAACGAACGATATTATGCTGAACAAAATCAAGAAGATTACAAACATTGGATTTTAGATTAGGATTTTGGATTTTAGATTTGGATTTGGATTTGGATTTTGATTTAACATTTAGATTTTGATTTGATATGAGGTTGAAGTAGAAGATTATGATGGTGGTGTAGGTCGGGGCTATCAGTGGTGGTGGAGGTCGGAGCTGATGGTGGTGGTGGATGGTGGTGGTGATCAGGAGATGATGATGGTGATGATTTTGATGATGATTCTGATTCGGATTTTGATTTTTTGTTGAATTTTAAATTTTGGATTTTGATTTTGATCCTAAGTTCTAATTTTTATTTCTATTTTTTATTATTTTTTATTATTTTTGAATGGTTTATTAATATATGGGCAATTTGGTTATTTCACACTGATTTTTAGGTTTTCCGTACTGGATTTTACCACGATTCGTAGTTTGGGATGTTTATCGCTTTGACTGATAATTTAGGGGGTTAAAAGTTTTGCAGGAGTGTTTTTCGCCACTTACCCTTAATTGAGTCATCCAACCTTTTTGGGCATATCAATAATGAAGATACTCTTAACCAAATAAAATTTAGAAGGAGGTTGACGAGTCAGATTAAACCAAATATTAACTCGCAACACAGGGGAAAAGAAGGATGCATGGACAAAGAGAAGAAAAGGGTTAGAACTTAGAAGCAGAGAAAAGAGGAAAAGATAAGACACGGGGAAAATGTTAAAATTAGCGGTGACAATAAGTACCTCCATTTTCACTAAGAGCAAAGTTTTTTCGCTAAACCAGCTCCATATATGGGCATTAGGTACTTCATAATTTGGAGCCCACGTAGACCTTGATCCTACTTTACAACTTTTGGCTTTAACTATTAATTTTCGAGTAACTCATCAAACCACCATTGCCATAAGTGAATTACTAAATAAAAGGAACAAATAAAACATAATACTATAATAGGGCTCTAAATTTCTTCCGGTCTCTTGCTTTCTTTCCAATCTTTAATCTTTCATCAATTAGCCTAAACTGAAAAGGACCCAAATTTAGCAAGGCTTCATATGTGAAATTCATCTGAAATGCTTCAAGTTTAGGCGCAATATAATTTTTCCACTTCTCAAGATACTTAAGTAGCATTGGCTAAAGTTTTAGCTGTTAGGCAAGGATTGCCACTGATGCACTTTAGAATCAACCATGTGTTAAGGTAAATGATTGTTCTCATGTCGTCAAGTAGATTACCCATTCCCAGCTCGTCATGCAAAACAATATTTGGGTAGAGAGAGTTTATCGGTTGTATGCCTAATTTTAGTCTCATTTATGAGGCGAGGATGCCTAGGAGTCACAATGTGGCATTGCATTAGCTTGCCAAGACTTTCCTCGCCTGTAATTTCTTTGGTGTATCATGTATGGTTCGATGTCTCCATCCCAAGTCTTACTTAGGAGGCATTATCAATAAGGGTCAGTCGCTTTTCTGATATTTTATAAAATCTAGCTATTGTTCATCTTCCATGTATATATACTAGGTTTGCCCGTTGTCACGTGCCTACGGCACGTCTTCGGAACGGTGCACCTTATTTGATTATATAAAATAGTTTGGAGGTCCAGCAAATTAATTTAAGTAGCAAACATAGAGCAAAAAACATATTATTTGTTTTTTTTGTATTATTTTTAAATTTTTTAAATTTTTAAATTTTAAATTTTTTTAATATTTTAATATTTTAATTTTTTTTAATAATTTAAAAAAAAATTCTTAATTTTTTGAATAGAAGAGGGCGGGAGGGAGAGAGAGAAAAAAAATATATATAGGAGTTGTTTTGGGTGGGAGATTTGAATTTGAGTTTTGGGAGGAACTTTTGGGGGGAAAATATGTTTTGTAAGGTTAGATCTAAGCCTTTGATTTTTAGGGAGATTGAAGGAGAGCCACTTGATAGCTTTCTTTGTGTTTTATTATATAGATATATACTAGATTTGCCCATGGCCACGTGCCTACGGCACGTCTTCAGAACGATACAGCATATGAAAAACCTTGTAAACAGTAAATCAACAATTATGTAGCTGAAGTTTGAATAGAATGACAATAATTACTTGTAATTGGGGTATAAAATTCCATGTTTTCATATATATCTATCTATCTATCTATCTATCTATATATATATATATATATATATAGAGAGAGAGAGAGAGAGAGAGAGAGAAATAAATAAATAAGTAAATGAGTTGTTTTGCGGGGGAATTTGAAAGAGAGAGAGAGAGATAAATAAATAAATAAATGAGTTGTTTTGGGGGGAAATTTGAGTTTGAGTTTTGGGGGGAAATTGTGTTTTGTGAGGTTAGATCTGGACCTTTGATTTTGGGGGGATTGAAGGAGAGCCACTTGATAGCTTTCTTTGTGTTTTATTATATAGATATATATATATATAAGCAATACTCCATTGCAAACGGGTATGTTTGCACAGACCCGTGCAAACGGCATTGCTGGTCATTGGATCAAGTTCATCTTGATCCAATGGCCCTGATCGAGCCCATCCATCATCTCCATCTCACTTAAGTTGTGAGGGGTAATCTGGGAATTTCGTCTCAAATAACTCTTCACCTCATTCGCTCTCTCACTCACTCCCAAATTTGAACCTAGGCCGTTGTTGGAACAATGGCCTAGGTTCATTCAACGGGTTGTCTGAAATACGACGTTTTATAACCTAGACCGTTATTTCCAAACAATGGTTTAAGCTATAAAAGTCCGCTGTTTCAAACAACCTAGGCCGTTGTTTGGAACAACAACCTACGTTCATTCAACGGGCGGGAGCGATCATGGCCACTAGATCTTGATCGATTCAATCCAACGGCCACGGGCGCCGTTTGCACAACCCATTTGCAATGGAACATTGCTCTCTCTCTCTCTCTATATATATATAAGCAATCATCCATTGCAAATGATACTGTAGCATGTGAAACCACTTAACCCGTCATTGACAACGACAGGTTAAGGCATATTTAAAAATGAACCCGTTGTTTGAAACAACGGGTTAAGTAGTTTTCACGCGCTACAGTTGCGTTTGCAATGGAAGATTGTATATATATATATAAGGAACTAAGTAGCATTGTCAGTGAAAAAACCAGTCGTCCGCAAAACCAGTTTGATCATCATATACATACTTGATGAATGTGGTTTTTTTGAAGCAAATGTCAGTGTGGTCCACGTACGCCTCCTCACTCTTCGCCAGTGAGCAAGAGGTCGGGATTTCAAATCTCACTTGTACAAGAAATCCCCAATTAATAAATATATTCGGGGTAAAGTGTGTGGCTATGGCCTTAGCTAAATAGGAATCATCAATGTCAAAATCTAGTAGAGGCAAAACCAAATATTTATTTTAAAAAATTGTTTTTGAAGATCTTCTTAGTATCGATGACAAATTAATCGGACATGTAGATCCAAATCAATTAATTAGCAATGCATTAATAAAGCAAATAAACCTTAAGACTAACACATTTCTGCAGCGCCAATGGAAGGGAAGGAATTAGGTTAAGCAAATCTTGAGACCATTGGAGTTTTTGAATATGTTAAAAATCGGCAGAAATTAAAGAAAATGTGGAAAATAATAAGAAATTACAGAAGGGGGTGAAACCTTGAATTGAGATTTCCGCAGTTTTTTCAATCAATCGGTTTGCACTTCCAAAACGCCGCAGTAACTGTTGATACTTGAGAAAGTGCGAAGTAGAACGAAGTCGCGAACAGTGCAAAAGAAGACGATAAATTTGATTTATTTAGGAGTATTTATGTGTTCTTTTTTTGATGAACCGGATAGAGCCCGAAGACTCCAGCCAAACAATCAATAAAATAAACAGTATATTACAGGAGGGCTTTACCAGAGGTAAAACAAACAACAACACGAATAATAACTATATACAGCACATCAAAAACAGACCCAACTGGATAATTACAAGCAATAAGAAGTACAAGGATGAATCAACCAGGAACTAGAGGATCGAATACGAGCGGATCAATGCCTCCGCAAATCCGAGGGATCCATCAGGGGGGCGTGAGAAAGCCAAACGGCTGGTTCCTGAACTGAACACCAGGGACGCCAACATAGCTGACGACAGTCCAGCAAACCAACACAAAGAGCAGCAAGCCAACCTGAAAAAACAGAGAGGACAGGGAGGCCAAATAGAGGAAAGAAACGAGTGGATGAAGCGCCCAAAAAGGACATAATCCAAGTCCTGAAGCGATGGGGCAGCATCCGGAACAGCGCAACTCTTGGCGGCAAGGCCAAAAGCAACGCCTCACCGCCAAACAAACCAAGCTAACCCTCATAAGATGGCAACCCTAAATCTTAAAAAGCAACAATCACATATCGCATTCATCCATCACAGCAAAGTTAACCAAAAGGAAAGCAAAATGAAGCAACACAGTAGAAGAAAGTAGGATAGAGTGATCAATATACATAACAGCAGGTCAAAAAACAATCAAAATATCCTGCTGAGAAAGAACCCACTAGCAGAAGCTAGATGAAACCAACCAAAATTTATGTGTTCTTTTATTGATATATTTATTAATTGAAGGTAAATTCCACTAAACCCTAAAAGTGCATCACAGTAATCATTGTTTAAAAATGCATATAGTATTTGGCCAATTCGCTGCAGTCGTCGATTGGTATTTTTTTTTTCAGATGGGACTTCGAGTTGCGTCAGACGAATTTTTAAGATTTTTTATAATTTTTTTATTAATTAAAAACGTTATTTAAGTTATAAATAAAAATAAAAAATAAAAAATTAATGGGCCCCTCCGTTAGAGGCAACATCAAGCTGCGTCCAAGGAGTCCGGGGTTGAATTGTTTTTATTAAATGTTTTTTTTAAAGTCGTCGGACGCAACTTCAAGTTGCGTCTGACGAATTAAAAAAATATTTTTTTTCATCGGACGCAGCTTCAAGTTTCGTCTTGTATATTATGCATATAGTTATATCTTGTGTCATATATAGCAATCTACTGTAGCTATTTATGCATAAAATGCATAAATAGCAAACGACTGCAGCTCGTCGTTTGCTATAATATGCATTTTATGCATAAACAGCACCCGACTCTGATGCTCTATGAGCATCTAGAGTCAGAATTTTTTTATATGCCGCTTTTAAAACTATTTGCAAATTGAAAACAGTTGTCAAAGTATTTGCACTTGTAGACTCAACAACTAAATTTGTCGTTCTCACCACCAAGTTTAGTTATTTCATGCTCGCCGTTGGAACATGGCAAATGTTGCTATTTTTTTAGAAACCCGTCGTTCCCAACAGCGAGTTTAATTCAAAATTTTCAATGAAGACTCGTTGTTCCCAACGGCAAAGACATTTACACTAGACTTGTTGTTGGGAATTGCGAGTTTAGTTCAATTTTAATTTTTTTAAGACTCGGTGTTCCCAACGGCGAGCACATTTACACTATACTCGTTGTTGGGAACGGCGATTTTTTTTTTTACTCAATGTTCCCAACGGCGATGACATTTACACTAGACTTGTTGTTGGGAACAGCGAGTTTAGTTTTTTTTTTAATCTATTAAGTTTTTTTCGAAAATTCACTAAGTTCAACAGAGTGTTTCACTCTCTGTAAAATTTCCTACATCCTCGCCGTTCTCAACAGCGAGTCTAGTATAAATGTCATCGCTATTGGGAACGGTGAGTCTTTATTGAAAATTTTGAACTAAACTTGCTATTCCCAACATCAAGTCTAGTGTAAATGTCTTCGCCATTGGGAACAACGAGTGTTCATTGAAAATTTTGAACTAAACTTACCATTGGGAACGACAAGTTTCTCAAAAAATTAGCACTAAACTCGTCGTGTCCCAACGGCGAGCATGAAATAACTAAACTCGCAGTTGGGAATGGCGAGTTTAGTTGGAGTCAACGAGCACAAATACTTTTGCAACTGTCCTCTTTCTGCAAATAATTTCGAAAAGTGACATATTAAAAAAAAAACTCCATTGCTGTGTAAGCTGAAAAATAGCAAAATACATAAATAGAAATAGCAATTTGTCATTTCACTGCAGTCATGAAATGCCCCAAAAAATAGCAAAGTTGATGGAAAATAGAACGGACAAAATTTGAAGTTTCGTCGGAACAAACAAAAATTAAAATTTTTTTTTAAAAATACGTCCGGATTTTTTTCGCAAAAAAGTAAAGTCTCGGTAGCTTAAACTTGATGATTAATCCACTAAAATTAATGATTAAGTAGCTTAATTAGGTAAGTTAGTTTAATCCGCAGAACTTGAAGAAAAAAAATTATTCATGGAGGTCCTAAGACGAAACTAGAAGTTTCGTCCGATGGATTTAAAATAATATAAAATATTTTGGAAGAAACTTGAAGTTTCGTTATGTATAATATGCATTTAGTTATTTCCTCTCATAAATAGCATTCAACTCTAGCGATTATGGCAATTTATGCATATATATCTGACGAATGTAGCACTTGAAATGCTAAAAATGGCATTTTATGGAAAAAAGACCACACGACTGTGGATGCTCTAAGGGGGTGTTTGTTTGGCGGTAGAGCATTCGCACTGTAGGTTACATGATTGCAATTTTTTGTCGTTTTGCCCGAACTCACTTCGGCCATTTTTCTCCCAAAACACCCCCTGCACATCATTGTTCATTCAGTGTTCACTATTATGATATTCATTTATTTCCCTTCCACTCTATCTCTCCTATTCTTTGTTTTCCTTTGTAACGCCCCATCACCGCCAAGCAGCAGCAGCATTAAAGCTGTGCTGTCTTTTCTCTCCTATGGGCCCCTCCCCTCACCAATTAATTCCATACTCATCTACATATAGAAACTCTATAGGCGAAGCCGGGACTTGCAGCGTAGCGCAGGATCCTCCTTTTTAGTTGATGTGGAGTGGCGTAGACCTAATTCAATCAAATCTGTACTGATCACGATTCCTATCGGTGTCGAAAGCCGACTGCCTCATAAAAGGTGCTATAGCTTGTTGGTGACCTCTAATATATATATATATATATATATATATATATATATATATATATATATAGTTTCCTTCAATTGCGCACCCATCCCTTGCGCACCCTCGTGGGCACCCTACCCTACCCATCCGATCTTCATCATTATCAGACGCCAGATCTGATGGCTCTCCTTCTCCCGCTCTCTCTCGTATTGAAGTTAGGGGTAATATAGGAAAATTACCCCCCTCCCCCACATACCTTATCTTCTTTCCCTGCTGTCTCTCCCTTCATCTCCTTCTCTCCTTCTCAATTGTGAAAAAAACCCTAGGGTTCTCGATTTCATCATCTCTTCCCCAAATCGAGTTTGCAAAAGCCCAGTGCCCCAAATCGCCAAATCCGTTGCTCCTACTCTCCTTACTTATGCTCTAGGAATTCCCCCTCCCAATTTGAAACCCAACCTCCCCAAATCGCATCCCTCTTCCCCAAATCATAATTGAAGAAACCCTACCCTCTTACCCAAATCGATACCCGTTGTTGCTCCCCCTAAACCCTCCTTTGTGCTGCTCTTGGAATTCCATCCTCTTCCTTACCCTATGTCGTTGCTATCTTCCTGCGAGTTTGCTCCAAAAATCTACCTCCAAAAATCGAAGGTGGCTCTTGACGGATTCAAGTTTATTTTTTCTTCACCTTCCTCTTTGATTAAAACAAGATGTTTTAGTGAGATGAGAGTCTTTTTCATTGAAAGTTTTGGTGTGGAAAAAATTTCAACTGAGATTTCGACTTCGGGAAAAAAATAACAATCTTTTGTGAGTTGAGAGTGTTGTTCACTTGTAGTTCAAGATTGCAGGCATAAAAGCAATTTGTTCATAGTAGGGTTCAAATCATGTTCTATATCTGAAAATTTATACATGTATTTATGGTTCATTATTGAAATTTGATTATATATTGCTAATTTTTAATAGGTATAGAGAGTGGGGAAAGTTGCTCACAACTCGGTGACAATTTTTTGTCGGTATAAGAACATGATTTTACACCCATCGTTGACGACCATCTAATACCAAAGCTAGGTATGACATTTGATACGCTTGTAGAAGCCGAACATTTTTATGATAGTTATGCGAAATGTGGTGGGTTTCAAATGCGTAAGGGAGGTCAAAAAGTCAAGGATGGTGAAGTAGTGGACAAGACTTTTCTTTGTAATAAAGCGGAGGTGTCGAAAAGTAAGAATAATGATGTTAGGATGGGAACTACATCTAGAACTTCTTGCAATGCTCTTGTGCGTGTGAAATTAAACAAAGTTGCAAATTCATGGTCATTTTATTCATTTCATGAAGTACACAATCATTCTTTCACCTTACCCGGTAGACGGCATTTGTTGCCACGAAATCGTGTTGTGTCTAGTTCAGATAAACTATTAATGAAACAACTTTCGGGTGCTAATATCCCTACACGCAAACAAATGATTTTTTTTGAAAATACTAGTGGGGGGTATGATAAGATTGGATTTACTGAAACTGATGCTAGAAATCAAGAAAGAGACTTGAGGGAGTCGATGAAGGGACACGATGGCCAGATGTTGATTGACTTTTTTCAATAGCAAAAGGAAAAAGTTCCTTCATTTTTTTATGCATTCAAGCAAGATGAGTGTGGTTGATTATCTCATTGTATATGGATGGATGGAATTGCTCGGATGAATTATGAAGAGTTTGGTGATGTAGTTTTTTTTTATGCAACACATAGTACAAATCGCTATGGAATGCTATTTGTACCATTTGTTGGAATAAACCATCATTGGCAGTTAATTTTTTTGGGTTGTGGCTCGATTCCAAATGAAACAGCTGCCTCTTTTGTTTGGTTATTTGAAAAATGGTTAGGAGTCATGAAGCATGCTCCACTTGGCATTGTAACGGATCAAGACCGCGTGATAGGTGCTGCAATAAAACAAGTTTTTCCTCAAATTCGTCATAGGTATTGTGTTTGGCATATCTTAGATAAGATCCCCGGAGAGGTGCCTCAATTGGTTCAAAATGTTAACTTTATGGAAGCTTTTAAAGATATTATTTGGAATTCTTATAACATCATTTCTTTTGAAGAAAAATGGAAGTCATTGATGATAGAATATGGAGCGGAAAATAATAAATGGTTGAATGATAACTTTGAAATCCGTGAGAAAAGGCCCCCGTTTATCATAGGCCTCACTTTTGGGCTGGCATGTCAAGTAGCCAAAGAAGTGAGACAATGAATTCTTTCTTAAAGAAGCATACTCAAAAGAAGTACTCACTTCTAGAATTTGCCGTAATCTTTAAGAGAGTAATTGGAAAACAAAGAGAACAATAACTTAAAGAAAATCACCGTACACTTGAGAAAAAACCTAAATTGAAGACCGAATGGTACATGGAGGAACAAATGGCTCAAGTGTACACTTTGGTAATGTTCTATGACTTCCGAAAGCAACTCAAATCAAGCCTATTATATAATGTGAGTTTGGTGGAAGATCATGAAAATGCTACACATGCTTATTACGCAGTGAAGTTGTGAGGTAGAGTTGAAAATGATACCATTATTACTTATGCCAAGGGAACTTTGTTTGGTAGTTGTTCATGCTACATGTTTGAATTTACGGGCATCCCTTGCAAGCATCTTCTGGCTTTTCTTAAGTACTCAAACTGTAATGAACTCCCACAACAATATATTTTACGAAGATGGTCACGGGAGGTGATTAGAAGAAACTACACCTTCACAAATATTAGAGGCATTGATAAAGGCAATGGCAAGAATTTTGCATCCTGCTATTGTGAGTTGAGTAATTTAGCAAAACAATTTATTGAAATTGGATTAGCTTCTGATGAAGGTTACGCGTTCATGCGTGAAAACATGCTCAAGTGTATTGAAGGCTTTGTTCCTACGCAACCTCAAGGTAGTGGAGTAGCCAAAGGTAGTGGAACACGACCTTATGGGAAGGACTTGCTATTGTCTCAAGTTTCCGTTGAAGAGCCAAGCCAATGCAAAACTAAGGGAAGACCAAGTGGAAAGCGGTTGGGCCAATGCGAGAGAAAACTAGAGGTAAACCAAGAAATTGCAATTGTTGCGGTTTACATGGACAAGGCCACGATGCGAGAACTTGCCTAAAGAAGCTTGATAGGTATAGTATGTTTAAGTATCTGAACTTCCATATTAATTCTTTCAATTTGGATGTTGTTCGTGACTATATTTATGTTAACTTTTTTTTTGTTTAGTGCGTCCAATGCACAAGAAGTGGATTCCTCTTGTGAGCAAAATTCCGATGACACTGCGGATAAATTGAACTAAGGGAAGTGTTTTATTCATTGTTATGTTTTAAATTTAGTCCTTTTGTATTTTTTTCCCTGTTGTTGTGTTTGTAGGCAGTGATGAATAGTGCAGCTGACCAAATTCAATTATGTGTTTTCCCAACCTACCGTCACAAGTATAATTATGTGCATCACTTTTTACGGGTGATTATGTTGGCTGATTGAATGTTCAGTATGTTTCAGTTTGGTTCCTAGGTTGAGCTGTTTTTGTTGTTGTTTATTAGCTTTCGACAGCTGAGTTTATGATATGCAATGAAGGGACTTATTGAACTCTTTTTTTGGTTTATTTCCCAACATAAGGTTGGATTTTGATTATCAAACATATAATCATAAGATTGTTTTTTTTTTTTTTTTGTGTGGAGAGAGTAGTTCATTGGGTATCAAACATATAATCATGTTCGTCAACGTACTAAGAATCAACATGAAAACTGATTTGGATCAACCAAATAAGCATAGTTTGGATCAACAAAAACTGAGACCAAAATTGAAAGATCAACCAAAACTGAAGATCAACCAAAACTGAGATCAACCACAAATGAAGAGTTTTGGTTGAATTTTGATTACATTAGTCCCTTCATTGTAGATCCTTAGTGGAGGTGGGGTACTACAAATTGGGCAGCAGCTATTAGGCATGGCATGATAATGCAGCCATAGTGCTTCTCAATTTGTATGCATTTGATACACTTGTGGTTGATTCAAAGCTATTGGGCATGGCATAACAATTCACTCATAATAAGCTATGTTGTTTCTAAGCCTGCTTTATTTTCAATATTCATGTTGTTGTGAAATCTTCTTCTGTGTTTATGTTGTGGAATTAACCTGTAAACTCATTTTGTAAATGTAGAGTGGAAACAGCATGAGCAACCGCAGCTCATGCAACAGCATCCGCAGCTGAAGCAGAAAAGCAGCTGCATCTCATGTTTACTTGAACTTAGAATGAGTAGCGAATTTGTGAACTTAGAATGTGTAGTTGAACTTAGGATGTGTACGCTCTTAATCAAAAATTTATGTGTACTTGAACTTAGAATGAATATGAAATTTGTGAAAATTTTGTTGGCATTTCATTTTGAGCTCAGTTTTGGTTGATTTCAGTTTGATCTCAATTTTGATTACATTTCAGTTAGAATATACATTAACTTGGAATAACGATTATATACTCACTCTTCATTTGTGGTTGATCTCAGTTTTGGTCTTAGTTTTGGTTGATCTTCTGTTTTGGTTGATCTCAGTTTTAGCCTCAGTTTTGGTTGATCTTCTCTTCTGGTTGATCTCAGTTTTGGTTGATCTTCAGTTTTGGTTGAATTATCTTGTTGTACTCCATCGGACATTTTTTTTAGCTTTCTCCTTCACCTTCCCCTGCTATCTGTAGTTCAGTTTTGTACTTCTAATCTATGATTTCTTGATCATGAGAAGCCAACTACAATATTAGAACATGTTCTAAATATTAGTTCTCTCGGTAAATCAACTCTAGGGGTGTTGCACTTTTAGGCCAACCTGCAATTGCGAGGCCTTTCGCATACTGCACCATCAAGAATATGCATTTTGCAACTGTAAAGTATTGACACTCATTCTCTAGTTACAGAAAAACAAGTACTCAAATTTAAAGAGTCAAATTCTTTGCAACTGTAAAGAGTCAAATTCTTTCTTCTCCTTTTCTACTGCATAGCTGATCGAAGAGGGAAAAAAAATGAAATATACACAGTCCCATACTCGAGTCTACCCATTCAATAAGTCCACAAATTTACCTCAATGCACTCAAATTTACCTCAAATATAAACACACTGAAATTGCACAGAAAAGATTACTTTATTTCAAATTTGCTACTACATTCTTATCAAAGCCATTACAACAATCTATTACACATAACCACAGTAAACTTGTCTTCTCCATTCCTACATTAACATGCAAATGAAAACACAGTCAAATTGAACACATAACTTAATTAGCTATTTCAGCTCCAATTGAACAAAAATTGTGTCCATGAACTCTGCTAGCAAGCATTTAGTCTACCCATTTCTGCTCCATCTACTTCATCATCTTCTTATTCGGTTACTCTAGTACCTCGTCTTCCTGATCCTCTTATGCTGCTGAAATTAAAACAAAAACAATAAAAAAAATATACAAGGATTAGCTACGATTCAAAGCATTGTTGTTGCATGATTTGTAACTTGTCTGAATTTTTGATGCAATTTTTGAAGTGGGCAGTAGGCTCAGAAAACAACTTTTTAAAATGATAGTAGGCTAATAAAACCTCAGCTCAGCAAAAAGTTCATCAAAGGCAGCAGAGAAGTGGACAAGCATCGGTATTTCCGAATGAAAATATGCTAAAAATTGCTCAACAATTCATTCATCACTAACTAGGGCTGCATATTAATGCCATGCCATCTAGTTTGTTTGAATGAGTATTATATATATAGAGTAGTCTTCACTTGCGCACCCAGATATTGCGCAGTCTCGTGCGCACGAGACCACAGCTATCTGATAGTCATCGTGATCATGATGAAGATCTGATGGCTTTCCTTCACGCGCTCTCTGCCTTAATGAAAAAAACCGTAGCTAACTTTTTTCTCAGCTTCAATAACTCAATTTCCATAACCTTCAATGCTAACCTCAATTGTGTAACCATTTACAAATCGACAGAAACATGGGTATCAAACATATAATCATATCGTCAACGTATAATCATAAGACTCAACACGAAAACTAATTTGGATCAACCAAATAAGCATAGTTTGGATCAACCAAAACTGAGACCAAAACTGAAAGTCAACCGAAACTGAGACCAAAACTGAGATCAATCACAAATGAAGAGTGAGTATATAATCATTCTAAGTTGATATTCATTCTAACTGAAATGTAATCAAAATTGAGATCAAACTTAAATCAACCAAAACTGAGATCACACTGAAATGCCAAAAAAACTTCAATACGAGAAGGAAATGAAGGGAAAGACAGCAGGGAAAGAAGATAAGGTATGGGGGGGGGGGTAATTTTCCTATATTACCCCTAACTTCAATACGAGAGAGAGCGGGAGAAGGAGAGCCATTAGATCTGGCGTCTGATCATGATGAAGATCGGACGGGTAGGGTAGGGTGCGCAAGGGATGGGTGCGCAACTATCACATTTTTCATATTCATTCTAGGTTCAAGTACACATGAATTTTTGATTAAGAGTGTACATGATGAGGACATCTTTACAGTTTAGGACTTTTATTTTATTTCCATTTTTATGTAATCTTTTTTGTAATTTTTAGATTCTGAGAATATTTTGGAGATGTGTTTCAAGATGTAATTGAGCCTATTTAAAGGCCCTGAGATGAATGAGAAAGGCATGCCATTATTGATTAAAAAAAAACCTGTGTTGAGTTTTGCTCTTCATTTTCTCTCCTTTGTGTGATACAATTGAGATCAAATTAGGGTTTGTGATAAATCCTAATCTAGTTTTAGAACTAGTGATTAGTTCTAAAATTTATTCCCAATTAAAAAAAATCCCTAATACAAATCCAAAACCCTAATCACAAAACTCCTACATCACAGCCGCCACCATCAGTCTTCATCTTCTTCTTCAACCTAATTCCCTCCCGATCCAAAAGAAAACCCTATCCCCAATCCCGATCCCACCAAAGGAGATCACCCATCGGCGTCGGCCTCCATCCCGCAACCCCCCCTCGCCGTCGATCCACCAAGCTTCCACGCCCTCGTCGCCGCTTTTCCCCTCCACTCCCGATCGAGATCACCAACCCCAACTTTCCCCTCGTCGTCAACCTCGAAATCCCCCATCGTCGACGACCTACCACCACCACCACAGTTCCACACCCCTCAACATCGTCCGCTACCCCTCCCTCACCTTCGCCTCGACGTCTCCGACCCAGCACCTTCGCATCCTGCCGTCGACGTACCGCTCGTCGTCACCCCAGTCGCCAACTCTTCCCGAGCACAGCAAGCGACCACACCCCAGTCGCCGATTCTTCCCGAGCACAGCAGACGACCACCCCCAGTCGCCGATTCCTCCCGAGCACAGCAGATCCACGACCTGTTCTTCCAACAGGAGCCGCTTCGATTGTTGCAATTGTTCTTCGAATTCGGTATACTCTTTCCATCTCTTCCGTATTTATGTTTTACTGCCTTATCATCTTGTATATTATCTGATTTGACTGTCGACCACAAAATAATTGAGATTGAGTGATCCACATACTAAATTAGAGTACAAATCGATATTGGATTTATTACTTGCTAACATATAGGAATTTAATTATTGATTGAGGTTGAATTATTAATTGGAATTGTTAGCCTAATTCAGTTCTTGAAAATCCATCAAACCCGTTGACTGTTTTAAATTTCTAACTTAGATCAGAACTTTCATGTTGGTAAAATTAACCCATTAAAATTCTTGGAAAATTCTCTATTTTAGGGTTGGTTTTACATCATTTTGGTATCAGCGCAAAGGTTCTTAAAACCTTAGTTCTTGCATCATAGGCATCATTTTTTTGCATTCATTTAGGATTGTGTAGTTTTTATCTTTTTTTCTTCTTTTATTTTAGTTTATTTCCGATTCATTAAAAAAAAAAAAAAATAATAAATTAGGACACACACCCCATAGTCTCCACTTTTGGTGAATGCGTCTTCGCAGCACCATCACAGACCCTGAAGAGCCTTTTCTATCCCTTCCCAATCACCCAACTAGGAACCCTAGATTTCCCAGACCTGAAATGGACAATCCTGATATCTCCGCTACCCTAGCTGCCATCCAAGCAACTCTTGCCAATATCAATCAGAGGCTTGAGAAAGTGGAGCTAAATCAAAACATTGTCCCTGAGCTTCAGGGCCATCGTCAGATCCCTCAAGGGAATGTTCATGACGATCGACGTCAAGAACGTGACCCTGACGAACAATATAAAAAGAACGTTAAGGCTGACGTTCCCCAATTTGAAGGCCACATGGAACCCCAAGCTTACCTTGATTTGGTCCGTGCCATGGACCACTATTTTGTGTGGTTCGACATGAGCGAAGCCCTTAAAGTTAAATTTGCAACTATGAAATTAACGGGTAAAGCTCAACAACATTGGACCAATCTTGAACATGCCCGCAGAGGCCGAGGCCTGGCACCCATAGCCACTTGGGAGGCCATGAAAGAGAAGCTCACTGAGAGGTATGTACCGCTATCGTTCCACACCCGATTGCTAGATTTGTGGAACCTATTGTATCAAGGAAGTAAATCCACACAAGAATATGTCGATAAATTCGATGACTTCCTTATTCGGTGCAACGCGTTAGGTAAAGAGAGTGAAGAACAAACTCTCTCTAGGTTCAGAGCTGGACTACGAGCTGACCTTAGGAACGAGCTAATCTATAGAAACGTGGACTCAATAGCGGCAGCCTACGCCCTAGTCCTCGATATGGATTCCCTTAAAGCTAGTTCTGATTCTAGGTCCAGCGACTCAAGAGATCATTCCTCTAGAATGACCTCTACTGACCCACCTAGACCTCAGCCTCCCTCTCAGCACCCCAACAAATCTTACCCTAGCCAATCTAATTCAAATTTTAATTCACATAGAGATGAACATAAGGGTAAGAACACCGAAAGAGATTACAGTAAGATTGACCCTCTCACTAAGTGCTATAAATGTAAGGGATACGGTCATGTTGCTGGCAACTGTCCTAGTCCAAGTAGGATTAATATAGTAGAGGGTACCGCAGTCATCGCTGATGAGCCCGACAATGAGTTTATTTATGAACCTAATATAAGTGATGACTTTGATGAAAAAGAGGATGACTCGTCTCTCAATTGTATTCAGCCTATCCAGTCACCTCTATTGAGTATACCCGAGACACTCAGTCCTTCCCAAGTCACTTGGCAACCCATAGATTTTACTCATGTATTAGAACATCACAAAGTCACAGAGTCTGCACCCACATTTGCATATAATATTCATGACTTGCATAGAGAAATTTCCAAGGAACTTAATGAGAATAATTTTAACTACAAGTTAATAGCTGATACTAGACGGAAATTTATAACTTTTGATATTGGTGACGAAGTGATGGTTCGGATTCATCCGGAACGGTTTCCTGTTGGACCCGTTAAGAACTTGAACATACGTGCTGCAGGTCCATTTAAAATTCTTCATAAAATCAATGATAATGCCTATGTTGTTGACCTCCCCGAAGGCTTTGGCATAAGTAAAATTTTCAATATTGAGGATCTAGTACTTTATGAAGGCTCAAAATTCAACCCTAGAAATTTTCTTATAGATGAGCCTACCCTGCAGCCTAATGGTGAGATTCCCCCATTACCTCCACTACCAGATATTACTTACCCATCGACAGAAGGATTGGATAATATTTTAGATGATCAGATAATCTCTACTAGAGATGGTGGTATGCACAAGTATTTGGTAAGGTGGAAAAATAAGCCGAAGTCGGATGACACTTGCAGTGGTCGTGAGGGGCTCCCGCAACTGGATCCAGATCTTTTGGAGCACGATGACATGATCACTGGTTTTGACTCGACTGGGTCGAGCTCTCTCCCACCCTGAGAGAATGATGAGGACATCTTTACAGTTTAGGACTTTTATTTTATTTCCATTTTTATGTAATCTTTTTTGTAATTTTTAGATTCTGAGAATATTTTGGAGATGTGTTTCAAGATGTAATTGAGCCTATTTAAAGGCCCTGAGATGAATGAGAAAGGCATGCCATTATTGATAAAAAAAAACCTGTGTTGAGTTTTGCTCTTCATTTTCTCTCCTTTGTGTGATACAATTGAGATCAAATTAGGGTTTGTGATAAATCCTAATCTAGTTTTAGAACTAGTGATTAGTTCTAAAATTTATTCCCAATTAAAAAAAATCCCTAATACAAATCCAAAACCCTAATCACAAAACTCCTACATCACAGCCGCCACCATCAGTCTTCATCTTCTTCTTCAACCTAATTCCCTCCCGATCCAAAAGAAAACCCTATCCCCAATCCCGATCCCACCAAAGGAGATCACCCATCGGCGTCGGCCTCCATCCCGCAACCCCCCCTCGCCGTCGATCCACCAAGCTTCCACGCCCTCGTCGCCGCTTTTCCCCTCCACTCCCGATCGAGATCACCAACCCCAACTTTCCCCTCGTCGTCAACCTCGAAATCCCCCATCGTCGACGACCTACCACCACCACCACAGTTCCACACCCCTCAACATCGTCCGCTACCCCTCCCTCACCTTCGCCTCGACGTCTCCGACCCAGCACCTTCGCATCCTGCCGTCGACGTACCGCTCGTCGTCACCCCAGTCGCCAACTCTTCCCGAGCACAGCAAGCGACCACACCCCAGTCGCCGATTCTTCCCGAGCACAGCAGACGACCACCCCCAGTCGCCGATTCCTCCCGAGCACAGCAGATCCACGACCTGTTCTTCCAACAGGAGCCGCTTCGATTGTTGCAATTGTTCTTCGGATTCGGTATACTCTTTCCATCTCTTCCGTATTTATGTTTTACTGCCTTATCATCTTGTATATTATCTGATTTGACTGTCGACCACAAAATAATTGAGATTGAGTGATCCACATACTAAATTAGAGTACAAATCGATATTGGATTTATTACTTGCTAACATATAGGAATTTAATTATTGATTGAGGTTGAATTATTAATTGGAATTGTTAGCCTAATTCAGTTCTTGAAAATCCATCAAACCCGTTGACTGTTTTAAATTTCTAACTTAGATCAGAACTTTCATGTTGGTAAAATTAACCCATTAAAATTCTTGGAAAATTCTCTATTTTAGGGTTGGTTTTACATCATTTTGGTATCAGCGCAAAGGTTCTTAAAACCTTAGTTCTTGCATCATAGGCATCATTTTTTTGCATTCATTTAGGATTGTGTAGTTTTTATCTTTTTTTCTTCTTTTATTTTAGTTTATTTCCGATTCATTAAAAAAAAAAATAAATAAATAAATTAGGACACACACCCCATAGTCTCCACTTTTGGTGAATGCGTCTTCGCAGCACCATCACAGACCCTGAAGAGCCTTTTCTATCCCTTCCCAATCACCCAACTAGGAACCCTAGATTTCCCAGACCTGAAATGGACAATCCTGATATCTCCGCTACCCTAGCTGCCATCCAAGCAACTCTTGCCAATATCAATCAGAGGCTTGAGAAAGTGGAGCTAAATCAAAACATTGTCCCTGAGCTTCATGGCCATCGTCAGATCCCTCAAGGGAATGTTCATGACGATCGACGTCAAGAACGTGACCCTGACGAACAATATAAAAAGAACGTTAAGGCTGACGTTCCCCAATTTGAAGGCCACATGGAACCCCAAGCTTACCTTGATTGGGTCCGTGCCATGGACCACTATTTTGTGTGGTTCGACATGAGCGAAGCCCTTAAAGTTAAATTTGCAACTATGAAATTAACGGGTAAAGCTCAACAACATTGGACCAATCTTGAACATGCCCGCAGAGGCCGAGGCCTGGCACCCATAGCCACTTGGGAGGCCATGAAAGAGAAGCTCACTGAGAGGTATGTACCGCTATCGTTCCACACCCGATTGCTAGATTTGTGGAACCTATTGTATCAAGGAAGTAAATCCACACAAGAATATGTCGATAAATTCGATGACTTCCTTATTCGGTGCAACGCGTTAGGTAAAGAGAGTGAAGAACAAACTCTCTCTAGGTTCAGAGCTGGACTACGAGCTGACCTTAGGAACGAGCTAATCTATAGAAACGTGGACTCAATAGCGGCAGCCTACGCCCTAGTCCTCGATATGGATTCCCTTAAAGCTAGTTCTGATTCTAGGTCCAGCGACTCAAGAGATCATTCCTCTAGAATGACCTCTACTGACCCACCTAGACCTCAGCCTCCCTCTCAGCACCCCAACAAATCTTACCCTAGCCAATCTAATTCAAATTTTAATTCACATAGAGATGAACATAAGGGTAAGAACACCGAAAGAGATTACAGTAAGATTGACCCTCTCACTAAGTGCTATAAATGTAAGGGATACGGTCATGTTGCTGGCAACTGTCCTAGTCCAAGTAGGATTAATATAGTAGAGGATACCGCAGTCATCGCTGATGAGCCCGACAATGAGTTTATTTATGAACCTAATATAAGTGATGACTTTGATGAAAAAGAGGATGACCCGTCTCTCAATTGTATTCAGCCTATCCAGTCACCTCTATTGAGTATACCTGAGACACTCAGTCCTTCCCAAGTCACTTGGCAACCCATAGATTTTACTCATGTATTAGAACATCACAAAGTCACAGAGTCTGCACCCACATTTGCATATAACATTCATGACTTGCATAGAGAAATTTCCAAGGAACTTAATGAGAATAATTTTAACTACAAGTTAATAGCTGATACTAGACGGAAATTTATAACTTTTGATATTGGTGACGAAGTGATGGTTCGGATTCATCCGGAACGGTTTCCTGTTGGACCCGTTAAGAACTTGAACATACGTGCTGCAGGTCCATTTAAAATTCTTCATAAAATCAATGATAATGCCTATGTTGTTGACCTCCCCGAAGGCTTTGGCATAAGTAAAATTTTCAATATTGAGGATCTAGTACTTTATGAAGGCTCAAAATTCAACCCTAGAAATTTTCTTATAGATGAGCCTACCCTGCAGCCTAATGGTGAGATTCCCCCATTACCTCCACTACCAGATATTACTTACCCATCGACAGAAGGATTGGATAATATTTTAGATGATCAGATAATCTCTACTAGAGATGGTGGTATGCACAAGTATTTGGTAAGGTGGAAAAATAAGCCGAAGTCGGATGACACTTGCAGTGGTCGTGAGGGGCTCCCGCAACTGGATCCAGATCTTTTGGAGCACGATGACATGATCACTGGTTTTGACTCGACTGGGTCGAGCTCTCTCCCACCCTGAGAGAATGATGAGGACATCTTTACAGTTTAGGACTTTTATTTTATTTCCATTTTTATGTAATCTTTTTTGTAATTTTTAGATTCTGAGAATATTTTGGAGATGTGTTTCAAGATGTAATTGAGCCTATTTAAAGGCCCTGAGATGAATGAGAAAGGCATGCCATTATTGATAAAAAAAAACCTGTGTTGAGTTTTGCTCTTCATTTTCTCTCCTTTGTGTGATACAATTGAGATCAAATTAGGGTTTGTGATAAATCCTAATCTAGTTTTAGAACTAGTGATTAGTTCTAAAATTTATTCCCAATTAAAAAAAATCCCTAATACAAATCCAAAACCCTAATCACAAAACTCCTACATCACAGCCGCCACCATCAGTCTTCATCTTCTTCTTCAACCTAATTCCCTCCCGATCCAAAAGAAAACCCTATCCCCAATCCCGATCCCACCAAAGGAGATCACCCATCGGCGTCGGCCTCCATCCCGCAACCCCCCCTCGCCGTCGATCCACCAAGCTTCCACGCCCTCGTCGCCGCTTTTCCCCTCCACTCCCGATCGAGATCACCAACCCCAACTTTCCCCTCGTCGTCAACCTCGAAATCCCCCATCGTCGACGACCTACCACCACCACCACAGTTCCACACCCCTCAACATCGTCCGCTACCCCTCCCTCACCTTCGCCTCGACGTCTCCGACCCAGCACCTTCGCATCCTGCCGTCGACGTACCGCTCGTCGTCACCCCAGTCGCCAACTCTTCCCGAGCACAGCAAGCGACCACACCCCAGTCGCCGATTCTTCCCGAGCACAGCAGACGACCACCCCCAGTCGCCGATTCCTCCCGAGCACAGCAGATCCACGACCTGTTCTTCCAACAGGAGCCGCTTCGATTGTTGCAATTGTTCTTCGGATTCGGTATACTCTTTCCATCTCTTCCGTATTTATGTTTTACTGCCTTATCATCTTGTATATTATCTGATTTGACTGTCGACCACAAAATAATTGAGATTGAGTGATCCACATACTAAATTAGAGTACAAATCGATATTGGATTTATTACTTGCTAACATATAGGAATTTAATTATTGATTGAGGTTGAATTATTAATTGGAATTGTTAGCCTAATTCAGTTCTTGAAAATCCATCAAACCCGTTGACTGTTTTAAATTTCTAACTTAGATCAGAACTTTCATGTTGGTAAAATTAACCCATTAAAATTCTTGGAAAATTCTCTATTTTAGGGTTGGTTTTACATCAGTACACATTCTAAGTTCAAGTACACATTCTAAGTTCACAAATTTCCTACTCATTCTAAGTTCAAGTACACAAAAATGGTGCAAATTACTCAACAATTCAATCATCACTGACTACAGCTGCATATTAATGCCATGCCATATAGTTTGTTTAAATGAGTATTATAACTCAATCGAAACATAAACAGTCTCCTTCTCTCCTTCGTGTTACCTCTGTCATTTGCAAAACTAACAGTGAGGAATGTATGGCAACTGCAACACTAGCAGTAAAACAACATCATTACCTACATACCAAATGCAGCAACAACACTAAATGAAGAAAGAGCAAAGTATAGCAAATGCAACAAATTAACATACAACAAAGGCTCGTTACTCATTGCCTACTGATTATCATATAATAACTCAAGCAACTAAGTATCATATAATAATTCAAGCCTACTACATTGTGAAATTCATCGTTGCCTACTAATTATATACCCATGGTAAAAAAAATGCAACAAACTGAACAAGGTGAGAATGAAACACTTCCCTTCAGTAGCCTTTTATCAAATGACAGAAATCAACTCCGAGCCACCTTCGATTTCTGGAGGTAGATTTTTGGAGCAAACTCACAGGAAGATAGCAGCAGCGTGGGGTAAGGAAGGGGATGGAATTCCAAGAGCAGCACAAAGGAGGGTTTAGGGGGAGGAGCAATGGGTATCGATTTGGGTAAGAGGGTAGGGTTTCTTCAATTACGATTTGGGGGAGAGGGATGCGATTTGGGGAGGTTGGGTTTCAAATTGGGAAGGGGAATTCCGAGAGCATAAGTAAGGAGAGTAGGAGCAATGGATTTGGCGATTTGGGGCACTGGGCTTTTGCGAACTCGATTTGGAGAAGAGATGACGAAATCGAGAACCCTAGAATTTTTTTCACAATCGAGAAGGAGAGAAGGAGATGAAGGGAGAGACAGCGGGGAAAGAAGATAAGGTATGGGGGGGGGGGGTAATTTTCCTATATTACCCCCAATTTCAATACGAGAGAGAGCGGGAGAAGGAGAGCCATCAGATATGGCGTCTGATCATGATGAAGATCGGACGGGTAGGGTAGGGTGCCCACGAGGGTGCGCAAGGGATGGGTGCGCAATTGAAGGAAACTCTCTCTCTCTCTCTTTCTCTCTCTTTCTCTCTCTCTCTCTCTCTCTCTCTCTCTATATATATATATATAAGGAGCCCTTCGGTTGAGAACAAATTTGGTGAGAACTCACGGAGTAGACCCCCCATGAAAAATCCGAACCGACCATCTCGCTCTACACACTTTAGATAGCATAACATAAAAAATCAAGTAATTTGAAGTTCATCTGCCCATGATTTACATCATCGCAAAATTATATGGCTGAAAATTCTACTCCATTTGATGGATGGGCAAATGAACTTCAAATTACTTGATTTCTTAATGTTATGCTATCTAAGGTGTGTAGAATAAGATGGTCGGTTCATATTTTTCATGGAGGGTCTACTCCGTGAGTTCTCACCAAAATTAGTTCTCAACCAAAGGGCTATATATATATATATATATATATATATATATATATATATATATATATATATATATATATATATATATATATATATATATAGGGGTTTCTTTCATTGCAAACACAAATATTTTGCAAACGCGTGCAAACCATTTAACGCGTCATTAGCGATGACGGGTTAAGTCATAAGGAAAATTTTATGTTTTGCCTTAACCCGTCATTGCCAATGACGGGTTAAGTGGTTTGCAAATTGCAAATGCTATATTTGCGTTTGCAATGGAAGAATCCTCATATATATATATATAATTCAAAATCTCTACGGACAATTTCTTCTCATCCTCCGTGCTCTCCCTCTCGTGAGAAACGCACAAGCACAGACCCCCAACGGGGGCCCACACGCCACGTCACATGCGCAGCAGTAGCTGCAGCTGCCTTCTCTCGAATTTTTTACCAAACTATCCATCTTTTTGTAAGTATGTACCAAACTATTCCTGTTTGAAAAATTAATAAAAAAAAGTCCCTATCGCAAACTAAGTTAGCGCCCCTAGTGATATTCTCCGCGCTATCTCAATTAGCGTGTGCCAGGGGATACCACTTTTCCCCTCAAGTAGGGGTGTGCGAAAAAACTCACTAAATATAGACA